>JALLOT010000621.1:0-18877 GCA_036939595.1 Thalassiosira livingstoniorum
TTCTGAAAAACACATTTGTAACCAGGTATACACAAGATTTGTTTTAATTTTGACAAAACACCACAACATTTCAAATACATTAACTGATTAAATTTTTCTTCATTTGGAGGTACTTGTCTTATTATTACAAGTCAAGTGCCTACAAGACTACAACATAATGATCAAAAATTTGTATCATCTACATAAGTACATAGGTAAGACTATATTGGAAAGATAGAAATAATGACAAAAAATTAACTCTGATGAATGAGTAGAAATTACAAATTGTAATTGGTTAGGTTCATATGATATATGGGATGGTACAATCAATATGACAAAAAGAAAATTCTTCTCTCAATCTCACACTGAGATTGACAAGGTAGTTGGCTTCCATTGACTCCCTGAGCAAATCAAAATCAGCACCAGTCTCATAAAGAATTCTACTCTCAGCTGGGGTATTATCCAGATAAAAACCAATCTCCCTCAACTTCATCTCTTTGACTAACAATATCACAGTTTAGACCATTGTCCATTGGTCTTATCCAGTTCATTTCACCAATACTTTGGAACCAAAACTGTCAAAAAGTATCACCAATAAATAATTGTGAGGATGAGGATTTAATGCATCTGTTATAGATTCTCCATTCCTTCCTGTGCACAAGTTTAGATATTGAACAATTAAAAGGGAGATCATTTGAAGGCACTTCATACTTCTTCAAAGAGTTGCAAAATTCTTTGGCAAGCAAGAGGATCATTAAACATCAGTTGAAAGTAACCCTGCTTTGTGGTGTTGATCAAATGATGAGGTCAGCTGCAGTGATGACTGCAAGATATTGGTTTGAATAATTGTGAAATACTTTACCAAGTGTTTCACAAATTATGGATTTAAATTGCTGGTTACAAGACAAAAACTTTAGCCCTTGAGGGCTGATATCTTTGGCCTACACTTCCAACAGTTGAAGAGGAGATGACACAGGGAGGTCACTGACTTTTGGATGTGATGATGGCACTGGCATTGGATGTAGGTAACAAAAGAATTTACAAAATTTGATGCAACACAAATTTTCTCAAGCAACTAATTGCTTTGAAGTGCATTGAATGAAAGATATTGTGTTGACACAATAATTCTCTTCCCAATCAATGTCCTCCAAATTCTCCTACAAAACAAAACAACCCCTACTTTGAATTTTTCCACCCTCAACTCCTCTCAATGATTGTCAAATAAATGCTCAATTGGTAGATTCTCTTCCAAAAAATGCTCTTGAGATGATGAAGGGATGATTCTTTCAATTAACACACTTGTGGAAATGCATTGTAATTTTTTATTTTGTTGTTTGGACACTCACAGCTGTCAAGAGGACATTAGAAATTTATTGTAATGCAATCCAATTGCCAATTGCAATGTCAGCATGCAACAGCAACATGGACAAAATATTTGTGTCCACAATGTTGAAGTTAAATATAGTCTTGATGACTATCCGTGCCACAATTGGATAATTTGCAAAATATAAATGAGTTCATGTGCAGAAGAGATGCTGAGGGACCAATGGCAGGCTGGGGGTTGATAGATCATGTTGTTGACAGTGGTGGTGGGACAATTTCTGTTTATGGCATGCATCATTATTTAACTGCTTTCTTTTACTGAATGATTTCTGTGGCCTGAATGAAGCCATGATTCAATTGAGCAGTTCTGTCCCCACAAAATTGTCTCTTCTTGCTTTAATGATAGGATGGGAGCTGATAAATTACAATGCCAAAGGGAAAAATTGGATTGTGAGGGTTGGTTGCACATTGAGCATCAACAAAAATTTTGTTAGCAATTTACTAGAGTATAGAGGCATAATACATAATCATATTACAAATAATATATTAGTCTTAGGGCTATCTAAAGCATGACTTCATAATTTCATTCAGTCCAAAATTTGAAAAATCTGCTATGAACATGAAAAAAGAAGTAAAACTTCAACTATTACATAAAGGTGGGAATGGCTATCAGGAGTCAGATTTTGTTTTTATGGTGACTTAGATCTTGATAAGTACTATTTGCCTAAGGCAGATAAGCACTACTGCTATCTCCTTAGTCACGATGTCTTTTGTGAAACAGGGAAAGATATGGTCTGACATAGCAGGATTGAACTTGATGGGACAATCTGCAAGAGTAAAGTAATAAAGTAATAACATAAAATTGTGTAATAAAAAGGAGTATATTTGTACCTTATGTTTATACGTTAAAGTTTCTGTCAGCTTCTCAGCACCAAAGGGTCTCAAGAATTTAGATAAAGCATGTTTGAATCCCTGCCCTAAACAGTTCAACATTTTTTGTCTTGGGTTCAAATCCCTGCCCCAAATATTTCAAAAACTTTTTTGAAGCTGCAATCAAAAAGATGATTTTTTGAATCAAAACCCTGCCTACTTGAATTTTTGCTTGAGCAAAATACAATTTTTTCCTCCTTTCAAAACAAAAAAGTGAGGGTTAAGATCATTTTGGGCATATTCTCAGTTTAGCTTCAATCATGGTTAGGGTTTGGAATATCATTTTGTTTTTCTGCTATTTATTCTATGTTTTTCTACTTTAGGGCTTAATTAATTCCATGGTATAGAGCATTTTGGATTAATGTTGTTCCATTTTTATTTTGCTAAGATATTTCTCCACCTGAATTTTCCCTCAAACACTTCAACTAAATTAACTCTCCTGCAGATTGTCTTACTGAGTTCAGTCCTGCTATGTCAGACCATCTCCAGGAGAAGTAAAAGCATGAGCAAAATAAAAGTATCAGGAACTTGACAATGTTTTCAATTTTTGTTTGTACAAAACTGAAAAATATTATCACTAAATGTTTAACCACTATGATTTTTAAAATTGAAGAATTCTTATTCTCAAAACTTCTTTGCAGTTGGATATTGCAAAGTTTTTTGCAATCCAGTGATTTGTCTTCTCCCTTTTTTGCCTTTTACAGTTGATTGAGAAAACAGACGCATAAAATAGGTGAAAAAATTATTCATAAAAGCAGTAATTAAGAGTACTAGGTAGTATTATTGTGACTAAGGCACCATACATACTATCGTGTTAGTTATGTCTATTGTACCATACTAACCTATGTTGTGTTCTTGGTATGCTATCAAAGTATCTTGCTTGAAAATACTCCTCTCTCTTTCTCTTTAGAGAAAAAGATGATACATGCATGATTAAATATCATAATACAATTAATGTTATGTAGGTACATATGAGTGAGTATTACTATCCTTGTAAAACATCATACATACCTAATTACTATCAGCGCATACCTATGCACATACATACATACATACATACATACACATACATATTGTGATTGACAAACACAATTGATTGGAATATACTCCTCATGTACAAAAACCTAATAAGCTGTGTTAATTTCCGTTGGAATACTTGAAATATTTTTAAAGACATTTAAAATTTTCAGTGACTTAGACAAACTCAATCCGCTTTGTGCTGCTCAGAAAAACTTAATCTCTTTTGTGCCTATTGAGCTTCTTATTTGGCTTAATCAAAGAGCAATAAGTTGTAATATATTTATATTTATTACTCTATTAAAATCCAAAATCAAGTCTTGATAAAATAGTACAGAATAAAACACAAACAACTACATATTCAGCAATTACAATAATTTACTTATATTGCTTAAAAATATAAGCTGAGACCCAGGCATTCCAGAAAGACATCTGACTGTCCTCCAAAAGAGTTTGAAAGATTCCCATGATTTTCTGTAGATTTTCCCTGGATTAGCCTCGATTTCCTTTGGATTTCCTTTGGATTTTCTTTTTTTTTGGAATGGAGTCAAACAAAGTGAGACCAGGCCAAAATCTGCCTCTTCGATTGCAAAGGCTGCTGGCTTAACATGGTATCTAGTTGGAGTTGTCAAAAGAATCAAAGGAAAAGGAGCAAGAGCTTGAGATTAAAAGGCTTCACTTAATGCAGTAATTGAATGGAGTGAGAAGGATGATGTGTGAGGATCAAAGACCGTACCACCTCTAGGGAGTTCCTAAGCGAGAGATCGAAAAAATGATGGATATTGAATAGCCCTAGGTCTGAGTGGAGTGACAAGTGTTCTTCTGTAATGAAGAAATCAAGGGAGGAACCATGAAGGCAGTGGAGGGAGCCATCTCCTAATAACACTGAGGCAGTGCCATGGAGGATATGCCATCGGACACCCCATGAGGAGAGGAGGAGACCCAACACCGGCGTGCAGTCAATGACCTAACAGCCTCATGTTAACTGACAGAACAGTACCGATTCCTTTATAGGCTCTGTACATGCTTGCTAAAATTTAATTTTTCATGTGTTGATACTGACTCTCCTTCTGCAGGAAAGATAGTTGATTCACTGTCATTTTGCATGGGAGTTTTGCAATTGCAATGCAGTCAATAGCCAATTGAGGTTGTATTGAATTTCTACCCAACAATCAAGAATATGTGGTAGTGAGGATGCATGATGTTAGCACCAGCTTTGTGGCAAAAAGAAAAAGTGAGAATGATATTGTCAGTAGTTTTAATTAGGCTCGACTCATCAATAAGCCAACAGAAAAATATTATGACCCACATACTACTATCTATTGTTTATTTGCTTCTCCTTAAAAATTGTAATGTCCTTTGTGAGCTTTTGTGAAACAGGGGAAGTAACAGTGAAAGTATCTGAAAGACGTCTGAATCTGTCTGATATCCTCCGAAAGATTTCGAAAGATCCGGGATTTTCCTGTAGATTTTCCCTGGGTTTCCCTCGGGTTTCCCCAGTTTTCCCTTGGATTTTCTTTGCTTTTCTGTGTTGGTTTTCAGCAGTTTTCAGTTTTCAGCTGATTTAGGATTTTCAAGGATTTTTGGATTTTTGGTATTGTACTGTATTGTACATATTGTAGTACTACCGTGTATTGTAAGTATTGTACTACTCTACCATACACAGTCTCAGTGGTTTCAGTTCATTCTTGGCGTGGGACAATGGCGTCAATTTTAGAAACCCTGCCGTCTCCGTCCGCCGTCTCAAGCAACTGACACCAAGCCAAGGTCACACACACTCTGCACACAATATATTTTACGCAACACCATAAAAAATTTCTTTCGCCTTTCGCCCAAACCGCATTTCGCAAGGAACTCTATGGTACTTCCTCCCTCATCCCATCAGAAGGTGTAATAGTATCGCGGCACTCAAACCAGAACAAGGAAGGCAACAAACCAAGAGGATATAGGTTGGGAAGGACGCGTTAGTTCCTTGTTTACCCCCACCGGAATTTCTGTTTGGCAACCCATCAATTTGACAAAGTTGGCATCCTAGAGTTGTAATAAATAGGTTGTAATCTTCCTCGGCTTTTCTGCGCGGTCTATTGTACATGGTCTTACATGGTACTATTGTACTATTCTCCCAATCAATTCTCAGCTGGTCATCACTTCGCAAATCGCAAACATCTGGCATCCCTGGTCTCCAATTCGTAATCGCATAGAAACACATCTCCTTCTTTTCGAAAACTGAAAATCATCATGACGACCGCCTTTCCGTTTGCTCCATCGACGTTTCCCACCATGAGCCTCGGTCCTCCCGCCAACCTCTCCAACCTTGCTTCTCCGTTATCCTCCAACACTGGTGCACCTTCCAATGGACCACACGGACCAAATGGACCACTTTCTCCATCCGCTCCACCACAACTTTCACAACTTCCACCCCCACCACCCGCCAATGTGACCAACGTCCTCAACGCCATTCGATCCTGCTCCGACCCCGACCCATCCGTGAGAAAACCCGCCGAGGAGTTATTGACTCGTTGGGAACATGGGGCGGCCGTGGTGGGGTCGTTTTTGGGCGGTGGTTCGTCCATCGCTGGCAAGATGGGCATGATGGGCAATTCGGGCACGATGGGCATGATGGGCATGATGGGTCCTAAGTCGGGTGTGGTGGGTGTGGCGGATGGCGGCGTGGAAACATTGGAGGGAGCAAGTGCCAGCATCGGATATCTTTCCAGTCTCATGGCCATTATTGAAACCAATTCACTAATGGGATCCAATAGTTCCTCCTCCTTGTCGGCAGATCAAATGGCTCAACTGACACAACTGACACAATCGAGTGGAATGGATGAAAATACGAGATTCATGGCGGCAATTTTATTCAAGAATGGGATTCCCAAGGTGTTTGGCGTTTCGTTGCCGGAGGATGCGAATGCTGCTTCTGCCATTGCGGAGCAGCAGCAACAGCAGCAGCAGTTGCAACAGCAGCTGCAATCTCAACAATCCCAACAATCTCAACAATCTCAGCAGCAGCAACAACAGTTACTACAAACCATACACCAAATGAATGCCGAACGACAACACATTCGATCCCACCTCCCCCAACTCCTATTCTACGAACCCCACGATAAACTCGCCCTCCATCTTCAATTGGCACTCAGTGACGTGGCCCTCTTCGATTTTCCAAAGGTCTGGCCCTCCCTCCTTGAAGATTTGGCAAATGTTGCCAGCGGCAGGAGTGCATTGCCCACACCCACTCCGGCCGATCCATCGAATACCGGTGTAATTAATGCGATGAAGTTGACTCCCGGGCAAACTATGAAAATTAGAGCGATACGGACATTGAGGCTGTGTCTTCAGTCGATTCGTCATCGGAAGGTGATTGTGAACAAGGCGTCTCGCGGTGGAGGAAGAATGGGCGGAATGGGTGGAATGGGGGGAGTGCAAATGCTAGACCTTCGCAATCTGGGCAACATCATTGGCAAAGCCGTCTCCGAACGAGGGGAAATTCATGCCAAAGCCTGTGAGATATTTCCCAGCTTGGCCGAAGGAATTGTGGGCCATGCACAAGTGGCAATTACCGGGGATATTTCTACAGTTCAGGGGAGTGCCAATCCCAATAATAGTCCCGAGTATTACTCCACGTGGTTGGCGGAATGCATGCTCGCCAAAGGGTACGTCAAATGCTTTATTGAAATGTTGCCCATGATGGAGATGGAACACGTTCCTTCCGATCCGAGATCTCCACCGTTGAGGACTTTGTTGGAGAATTTGACACAGATTTCTACTGCGTTGAAGTCGTATCCTGCCGCTGTTCCTTCCAATACGTTGCATCCTTTGCCAGCGGAAGAATATGGGATTCAAACTGACAAACTCTATCGGGCAACCTTGACGTCTCTTGTGGCCTCCGTTCGTCTCCATCCTCAGATTTACTCCGCACAAATACCGCAATTGCTACCTTCGGTCGTGGAACCCATCTTGACTCTCGATGCGGAAGTGTTGCAATCCATGCCAGTCAAACGATTGATGCTTTTAACAGCCGTAGTGCAATCCATTTTGAATTGTTCCTTGTACGATGAAAATAGAGATGGGGGGATCAGAGACAAGAATAAAGTATTAGCGGCACTCATGGGCCGCAATATTGCTGGTGGCGGCAGTGGCGGAAAGGACAATGATTCTCCCAATACTTCAGACAACGCACCGCCCGACGATCCCACCAAAGACCCTTCCGTACTCGCCGCCCGTCAAACAGTCACCTCCCTCCTCGCCCCCGGAACCATCGAACGACTCGTCGAATCGCTCGTCGGTAAATTCCTCCGTCTCAACTCCACCGAAGTGGAAGAATGGCACTACGATCCCGAAGGACGATATGAGACCGACTTGGCGGAAAAGGCAGTGTTGGAACCGGAAACGCCGAGGCATTGCGGGGGGGCATTGTTGTTGACTTTGGTCCATCGTCAGACGGACAGCGTCTCCCAATGTTTGTTGGATTTGACTCAGCGTGTGTATCAGCAGGGTCAGCAACTTCCTCCCGACGATGTGAACGGGATGTTGTCACGAGAAGCATGTTACAGAGCATTGGAATTGTGTCATACCTCCATGGTGGGAGGTGGCAAACGTCGCCTCAATTTCTCCGATTGGTTTCAAGCGGAATTGATGCCGATATTGGCAACGGAATTGGGGGAAGGGACGGCAGTTCCCATGAGGGCTATGCAGGCGAGGGCAGTTCAAGTGGTGCAAGCGTACGCGACTTCGTTGAAGGTGGAGGAGTTTGGAATGGCATTTCAAGCGATTGCGAGGTTGATGGCGGGTGTGGATTTGGTGACTGCGTTTTGTGCGGCGCGGTGCATTCATCACTTGGCACTGCTCCATGTCAAGGGGGAAGAGGAAAGTCCGGCGTTGGTGAAAGTGCGAGAACACTCGATATTTGCGTTGGGGAATGCATTTGGATTGGCCAATCGTGCGGAGAGCGAGGAGTGTCTGAGGGTGACGCTGTTGTGTGTGAGTGGTTTGGTGGAGGCGAATGGGTTGTATTTGGAACCGGTGTTGCAAGCGATTGCGGAGCAGTTGCCGCCGCTTTGGGAAAGGGCGAGGGATTCCGTTCCTATTCATTCTTGTCTTTTGTCTGGTGAGTTACGGCAATCTTTAGATCTTCCACTTACATCTATGGCCGCTATTGATTGATGTTTGAGTTTTTATCTGGAAAAATTTGTTCTGTGCTAACTGTTCATTCTTGAATCTCTTTGATTGCATGTACCATTTACACAGTGCTGAATCATCTTATTATGAAGGTAAGGAGAATGCGGGGGTTTAGCTTTTTTCCTATGCTCGTGCTGAAGGTCCATTGCTCAATTGAATTGTGTTTTATGACTTCAATCGCCACAATCACCTCAGATGGGATACTCTACAGTCGAAAATGCCCACGTACAAACAGTACTCTTCCCTCTTCTTGACTATTGCACTGACATCTCCGTCATCAATCGTGCCGAAACGCTCCTGGAAGATGGCCTCCGCCTATGGCTCGTCACACTAGTATCTTCCAGGGTCGAGACCATGGGAAACAATCTAAAATCCATGCTTCCCAGACTCGAAGCCATCCTACATGCGGGTTTGGAGCCTCATTTGAGTCTAAAAGTGTTGCAGTTCAACGCGGTGCTTTTGGGTCCACAGGTGATTGAGCCTTTGGGGGATCTTTTGCGGGACATGCTTGCTAGTTTGACCAGCTGTATTCATGCTACTTCCAAGGGGAATGGGGATGATATGAATGATGATGATGCTGGCAATGGTAAAGATAGAGGAGGAAGTACTACCAGAGATGCCATTGCCGCACTGGGGTTTGCTGATGCACTGATGCAGCTCTATCCGGAGTTGGGATACAAAATATGTCTTCCTGCATTGAGTGCTGTGATTGCTGCTCTTCCAAGGGAAACTTGCACCACACCTTTATTAGAAGCAGCATTCGGTGCTTTTGGTCGAATGCTCTGGCTCAATGCCAATGCACTAGATGAAGTCTTTGCGCAAGATCCCAAGAAAGAAGATCATATTGCATCTATTGTTCAAACTTGGATAGGAGTGGTTTCATCCGTATCTGTCATGGTCATGATTAGCGTTCGTGCACGGACCATCATGTTTATCGATCAAAAAGGTGCAGCCCTCTCCTTGTGCAAGGCTCTATGCACAAGTCCCACCGTGGCACGAGTAGCAGGATCTCACATTTTACAATTCACCAAAATGTTGCTGGAGGCTGAATCTCGAAGTAATTTGGATTTGGACTCGTTGGTGGAGGCAGCTTCGGGTTCGGCAAGGAAGGTAGTGGGGGATGGTCCGTTGGGTGATGCTGCAGCGAGGACCGGTGAGATATTGAAATCTGATCCTTTGTTGACTGTTAGTTTGAAGGAGGCATTGGACAATGCTGAAAAGGCTATGGCAAGTGTCGCTAGCACCTCTTAAATAAATTTTGGACCACCAGAGAAGTCAGTTTTTTTTTCTTTAGGTTGATATTCATAACTTGTAACAACTTTACTTAAATGAATTGTTTACTAACTTGTAAAATATCTAATCATCTAAAACTAAGTGCAAACTTATGGAAGAGGAAATTGGAAAAACGTTGCTTGTTCCCTAACCCAAATGCTGTGAAATTTTAGGCATAGGAGATCTTAGGATTTTTGCTGGTTTTTCCCTATGCTAATTTGATCCAATTTCACTGATTACTTCTGCTGCCTCGTATTGTCGATCTTTCACGATTGCGAACTCATGACTGTGCATTTTGTTTGGTAGTTCAATGTTCAATGTCTGAAATCGAATTATGACTTTCCATTGATAACTGCGTTATTGTTTGCGGAGGGGGCATGGGTCCAAACTGAGGTCGACTCCAGATGCGTTTTCTGCCTTTGGCTCCCTATGAGGTGATGTTGCTTAATTTTTAGAGGATCTATGGCATCATGATTTTTGTTATCGTCGTGTGCGGGCGACAACAAGTCACCTTAAAAAAGATCCCTGGCTGTTTCTCACCAAAATGCTATTTGCTGCACACAATATTTACTGAAAATGTTGGATCCTGAGCTATTTTTTCCCCCCTAACATACTACTCACATTTCTGCTTTGGCTGATTGTTGATTGTTGCATTTTAGAAGTCCTTGCTTGTCACGGCACGAGCAATGCTGCTTCTCCATTGAACCAAGTATGCGGTTATGATCCCAGCCTAGGTAATCCATCTTTTCTCTTTGCTGATCAATCTTCCAGTAAGTTTATCTCAACCAATATATGGGTTGGCCATCGTTCTCTTACTTTTTTATCTATGATGATAACCGTTCGCGCAAGAACCAAGAGGCCCACCTTCCCCCCTCCTGAGGAAAACGATTGGCTTTTCAATCCCAAGAAGTAGTTGAGTAGCAGCTCAAGAGCTTTTCATTTCTCTGTCAGGAAGTACTAGATTTTCGTTTTTTCGTACCGATTACCGATGGAGAAATGAAAAATGGGATGTTTCATCCTGTTTTGACACAAATACAACCGACTCTCGAGAAAAGGTGGTAATCCCGTGCTCGTGTGCAAATAGAATTATTCAATTTTCCAATGAAAAAGATCACATCATTTGAAATCATCCCATCCCAAATAGCGTGTGCTTTTAATATTTTGTCCCGTGTTTTCGCTGTTGGTTTCCTCTTTTTTGTCGTTTGCTTTCCTTTCCAATGGATTTGAGTCGACATTAAACTGAGCCATTATGTCGAATGAGGGCGAAGATTAAACAATATTACAGTCTTTTCTTGATAATGATCCCACCGAACATGATGTCGACTTGGAGTCTGGTGATTCTCGGCAGGTTTGGATCTTCTGTGGTCAGCCATTGATGGTCAGACCAGTTTTGTGTTGCACTGCTTGTAGCCTTGCGTTCCGTCTCGCCCAGACACGTCAGTTCAATACTATTGCAAGCTTTTGCACTGGTCAATGTCTATCATACAGTTAATTTCTTGGGCCGACGAAGGCCAAGGAGGGTGTGGTTGATGGTGGAAAGTGGTGGGCGGTGGGCGGTGGGTGGACCGCTGGGCCGGCGGTCAACCTCTCGATCCAATGCAACGGCCGGGCGAGCAAGATGGCGCGAGAATAAGAAGTTAGTGAGGGTGGTGGCGTATTTCGTAGAATATACATAGGAATTAGTATCAAAACCATCAACTGACGCCAGTAACGGTAACGATAGCGCATCCGACCGACAACGTAAAAAGGAACAATGGAGAGACCGACAAAACAAGCGAAATCCAACACCAGCCACAATTCAACCACCCCCCATCTAGCCGAACTCATCCACCAGGAGAAATGGAGTGAGGTAATTATCCGTCTCCAAACAAACCCCGAAGAGGCAACAATAAAAGGACCGATTTGGGAAGATGGGCCCATTGGACTTCCTTTGCACTTGGCTTGTGAAAATAGCGCTCCTCCGGATGTTGTTAAAGAATTGATTCGTGTTCATCCTGATGCAGCACAGACTGCAGACAGCCGTGGGCGGCTCCCCGCTCATTGGCTCTTCGTGGCGGATAACATTATTATTTCCACAGAAGTTGTTCAACTTGTTCTAGCAGCCCACCCTTTTGCTGCCTGCACTGCGGATGCTGAAGGTATGCTTCCCCTACACCATGCATGCACGTTATTGGAATTAGAACTAGAATTTCTGAGGGTTATTCTTGCTGCCAATCCCGGAGCAGCCTGTATTGCTGATAAACGTGGTAAACTCCCGCTACATCGTGCAGTTTATTATTGGGATTACGAGCAAGAAAGGCATATAAAAGAACTCATAGCTGCCAATCCAGATGCGACACGTGTCCGCGACAACGATGGTTCTTTGCCACTTCATATTGCATGTGAAGCATGTGATTCTATAGGAATGCTTCGTTTACTGATTGATACCAATCCAGATGCAACGCGTGTCCGTGACAACGATGGTTCTTTGCCACTTCATATTGCATGTGAAGCATGTGGTTCTATAGGAATGCTTCGTTTATTAATTGATGCCAATCCAGATGCAACGCGTGTCCGTAACAACGATGGTTCTTTGCCACTTCATATTGCATGTCAAAAAATTGATAATATTGAAACCCTTCGTTTACTTATTGATGTCAATCCAGATGCTCTCGTTGCTGTTGACAATGATGGCTTTGACCCTTTGTATTATGCCTGGAAAAATATGGACGAGGAAGATGAATGCAACAAAGGGGCGACAATTGAATTCATCCTGCAAAAACTCTACGAGGGAACAAAATCTCATACGCCACTATTCGTCCCCAGAAGTCAATATATGGAGATGACTGTGGGTTTTGCGGGGGCAATGGCAAATCTTCGCCGAGTGGAAAAAGAACTGGCTGAAGCAAAGAAAACTATACAGTCGCAGGCAGAGGAGCTGGCTAAAAAACAAAGTTAGGCGGTTTGATCTTGATACCTTGTTTGAGAACTTTTCCTTTTGAGTTTATGTCTGGACCAGTCAGTGTCATGTCAAAGGATTGAGAGATGTAGTGCCAAACATGATAAAACTGAATATCTCGAGTAACCTAGGACAAATTTTAGAGTGTCGAAATGGTTTTAATTATGTTTGTTTGTTGAAAAAAAAAATATTCATAAAAATGTTTTTAATTTTGGATGAAAGAACAAAATCAACCCCAAAATAAATACTATTGGCATCTCATTTTTTGAGATGCATGATTTTTCACGAATTCTGACTGGGGATTATTTACCACCTAGGTCCAATGAGTTTACTATATCCCAGTAATCAAATCTGCTTGATTAGATGTACTTATCTCAATTTGTGTCAAGAAATATTTTGATACAACAAAGTTGAAACAAGTCCATTGAAGAATATTTTTCCATCGCCCATGAATATGAAAGATGAACTGAAATATAAAAACACATGTAGAAAAAGACTCTGCATTTTGGAAGAAAGGTATGTCCCAAAAAGGATTTCAAAGAATTTTGTAAACAGTAGAATTGACAAAGGCATCTCCTAACATAGTTATATTTGGCACAGGCTTTTTATTGACTTTATCCTTTGTCAAAATGCAGCAAGAAAACAACAGTTGCTTTTGAGGGGAGTGTAATTCAATCACAAAAAATAGCATTCTTTTCATTTTATGCATGTTATTGTTGGTGGATACTTTGCTTATTTTTTGGCCACTTCCATGCATGTGCACTAATGAAATGTTTCTGTAGTTGTCCTAGGAAATTTTTCTTGTACTCCAGAGTGCTTATTTTGTAAAAATGGGCTTACGATGAAAAAATCGGATGATATGTGGATTACAAGAAAAATGGCAATGGAAAACTACACACAAAGTCATACTCCTTTGTATTCCATGCCAGTGGGTTGGAAAATGGCCATTTGAAATTTTTATAGCTCACTGACATGGAATACAAAGGCGTAATAATTCTGATAGTACTTGAAACAAAGGTTGGTACTTGAATGCTCCAGTGATCATAAATGGTAGTGTAGATAGACTGACAATGAGAAAAGTACAAGCTCAAGACAACAACAGACCAATGATGTTCAAATGACAAGTCTAATGTCTTGCACTACTTTTATTTTTTGTGTCCTTAATATGGGAAATTGTAAGTCACATAGAAAAGGAAACACTGATACAACTAGAATCATTGGGAGAATCATGTTAGTCCCTGTCATTGATTCAAAATCAAAATCCTTGACTGTAGTTTATGTCAATGTGATGGATTACAGGTAATTGATGTCATCACCAAAAATAGTGCTGGTATTGATTTATTCCAACAAATATCATAAAACTGAAACAGAGTTTTAATAAAAGAATTATTTTAAGGTCCCCAGCAACAGAAAAATCTTCACAATACCAGCTAGAAGCAAATAAACTAAATATGCATATGGGCCTTACCTTTTTCTGATGACTTATGCTTATGACTCAAACCTCATTAAAACTGGTACTGAAAAATCATTCTCACTTTTTTCTTGTTGCCTCAAAGCTGGTGCTAGAATCGTTTCTCATCACTACCACCTAGTCTTGATTGTTGTAAAGAAATTAAATACAACCTCAATTGGCTATTGGCTGCATTGAAGAACTCCCATTCAAATTGACAGTGAATTAACAAAGTGGATTCTTCAACAAAAATCAATCGTCCAACACACCAAAGTACAAAAGACTTTACATTGGTGCTAAGTTATTTCTACTTTGTAACATGCCAAATCCACAATGTTGTCAATTGTGGTCTCATTACAATGGCTCCACAGGTGGGAATCTATGCTAAGTACTAATCAAAATCAAGTATTGATTGTTGATAGATTGAAAAACATGGTTGCATGATATATTGCATATAGTCTAATCTGTGCACAATGCACAATTGGGTGTGTAGGTTACCACAGTCACCTGGAACCACTCACATGGGTTTTTGCATGAAATACAAAACAAGACAAGGGTATCTATGTACTAATTCCCATATTGAAAAAAATTATTGAATCTTTTGGGGTCAGCTACACAGCCACACCTATTTTTTGCACCTTTTAGTAGATATCTGCACTGGCTTTTACCTTGAAAAGTATTTTGAAGGTACTAAAGCAATTCTATCCTTTCTTCAAATTATTTATAGATGATGAAATAAGTTTTATTTTTTCATAAGATTTTTGTGTTGTGTTTTATATTAGTAAAAGTATGTTGAGGCACTAAGTAAGGTACTGTTAGTACATAAACATAACTTTTGAAATAGACCATTTTTCATTAATCCCCATGGCCATAATGGAGCCAAGTTACTCCACCCATTGTGGCACATACCACACACACAACAATTCCTAAAAAAAACACAATGTGTCAACTAATAAAATGGTAACCTGAATATCCCATTGATTCTACCAGCCAGCACAGGTGACAAATAAAAAATCACAGTTGCTAAAGTTATGGGCATGGATATAAATCAATTGGATTAGTTAATTTTAAAACAGCAATAATAATAATGTTTAATATCTAGTATGCCAATGCTATCATTTCTTAAATCAAACATTCAATACCAGGGACATTGGTTGAGTTGATTACAACAAAAGCACCAATGCCACCACCAACCGGTGTTGAAAAAATATACCTAACCACTGAAAGCCTTTGTTTGTGCTGATTGCTAATGATTGGAAAATTGAAGAAGTTTACTATGCCTCAAAAGGTATGGATCTTGTGTAAATATACTAAAGCTAAAGATGACATCCATACCTTATCAACGGTATTCTGTTTAAGGGGGAGGATATTGCTGTCATTATCAATGTTGGTAAAAAATTGGTGGTAGCTGGCTTGATATTAGTCCTATAACTAAACACTATAAATACAAAATTTTAAATTGGTCAAAAATAGTTAAAAACATACCAAATAAAAGCTTAGACAATGGTTGAAAAGGTTACAAAATTTAAAGATGAATTGAATAGAAATTTTATTTACTTTGAAAAATAGTTGCCAAAAATGAGGTCAGCTGCACAAATTTTAGCATTTTCATATGGAACAAGAAGTACAGGACTGATGGTTATAAAGGTAGCAGTGGTGTATCAAAATGAGTTATGATTATGATTTCATGAGAATGATGATACGGAAGGATTAGGACAGAGGATAGTTTTATCCATAGTTGATGGCTACGTTCAATTCTAATTTTTTGTGCAAAATTCTAGAAATAAAAGTAGGTTCCTAGGTGAAGATAACAAACAGTGTTGTGCTAGATACAGATAAAGAAGTAAGTAGCAAGTATAATTCATGAAAGACAAAGGACAAAGGGAAAACAAAATAAATCAAAGTTTATTTTTCTGAAATAATTTGACCCCTTAAATAATCCATTGATGTACTAAAATAAATAAACCTTTCAAAAGGGGGTGTTGACTGATGCCTTTTGGGGTGATTATCTCATTTTCCTTTTTTGATAGGTGGTGTATGGTGTATGACAGGTACTACTATACTTCAAAGTAGTGTTCTTTACCAAATAACAGGCAGAGCTGAAAATTATACACAGAGTCATTAAGGTACCCAGTATCCAGGTGTCTTCTTACTATTTTTTGTATGACCTAGTATCCAACTTCATTATGATTACATTCATGACAGCAAGAATTTTGTCATTGACACTTATGTGAACACCAAAAGTTTTTCTGATTGTTTAGCTACTTTTTTGTCTACTGCATATATTGCAGATGGCATATTTTTCATTGTTATCTGTGATTTTTTTAGTTGAGAAACTGAGATATTTCCATATGGCTGCTTTAGTTTCTTCCTAATCCTACCTTGGATGTGAGGACTATTCCTGTTTTTTCTTTTTTCTTTACCTTTGTTTTGTCAAAATCCTCTTTCAATTGTCAAAAAATATTTCCCAATTTGGTAAGCTTCTATTTATTCATCAGAGATCATTAACATTGTATCAATAAACTAGTTGATGAAACTTCATCATTGTATTCATTAATTTTCTCTTTTGCTGGCAACTGACATCATTTGGTTAACATTTGGGAATGAAACTCATTTTTCATGAACAATAAAACTGATTTTATTTGTTTTCAAACACTATCAAGTAGTGGTGTATTGATGGTGATTAGGTATTGGATAAATATTACAGATATTGATTGGATGAAAATTTTGGTATTCTTGTTGTTGATTGATATTTGTGTTTTCATGAACTAGAATATTGGATCCTAAGGGTAAAAAGCAAAATATATCAACATTATGTCCCCATAAAAACAATCATAAGCTTATAGATGTGGTTTTAAAATTGTATTTCTGAGGTAAAGTAATATTGATGTTTCCATGTGAGATAGGATGTGATTGTACTTTATCATAGTCATAGTTTTTTTCTTTTGAAGTTCTAACATTTATGAAATGTTGATACTTTGCAGTTGCAGATGAGAATGTTAGGATTCAAAATCTGGCATGTGGAACCTGATAGCTGAATTATTAGTTATCACTTAAAAAGGCTTTGAATGATTCCATATCAAGACTGCAACCATGCAATTCACTACTTTAAATATGAAGATGTAAGGTTTCAGCCCATTTTCTTGTATATTTTAATTTTAAATACTTGTAATGTCAATGGCAATGGCAATGGCAATGGCAATGGCAATGGCAATGGCAATGACAATGGCAATGGCAATGGCAATGGCAATGGCAATGGCAATGGCAATGGCAATGGTAATAGCAATGGTAACATGTGATCAAAAATCAACACAAAAGGGGCAAGCAAAGGCAAATGATACCAAAGAAATAGTGGATATCAATATGACAAAAGCAGCACCTGAGCCTAGACTCAAGCCACCACAAGCTCTATGATAAAATCTATGATAGATTCTTTGACAGAGGTCCTTTGATGGGTGCTTTGGTACATTGGAAACCCTCCTATGACACTTTTTGATATTATGTGGCAGTTCTTTATTCCCTTGAGCAACAATGTACATATGATATTAAAAAGTTACAGCACTTAGATGTTTAATTACCAAAAAAGGTAATACACAACCAAATATAAGGGTGTATCTAGCTTGAAGCCAACACCAATCATTGATTTTAAATACAGTAACCATGTTGTTTGAAAAAACAAAATTTTACTACTTTTAAACCCATTTAAGGTGGTTCTTTAGACCCTACCAAGCCAGCTCTAGTAATAACTATGAGTAACAAATTATATTACATGTTTTCTAGAGATTTGCTCTTTTATGTTCCTAGTTTTGATTCTTAGTTATTTATGGCATCTATGTAAATAATAGACTTGATAGATCTCAATGGCTTTTCAATACAAGACAATTGGTACATAATACATCATGATCAATAACAAGCAACAGTTTACTAGCTGTTCCAGTGATCACTACATTGCTGGAATGAATCAAAAATGTTATCAAAAAGAGCAACAATACCTGAAAGTTGTCAGCATCAATTTTCAACAACAAAAATCAAACAACAAAAACAAATGACTCACCTGGACTCACCTTGAGTTCCCCAACACCCCTAAGATTTTGCTGCTAGATATCAGCCAATGTTGTGGTTGTTGGCACAAATCAGCTCAGGTAATTGGCAATTGTACTGCAAGTTGGCTGAGGAGTATGATAGTTGGTGTTAGACACATGATATAATTTCAATTGAAAAAAATAAGCAATAACTTGCTTGTATATCTATGCCCTTGATTGGATTGAAGGAGATCAATTTGTACTACTACAAAATTGTCCTACATTAGAATTGGGCAGCAATGGTTAGTTCTAATGGTGCCTGTGGTGATGGTGATGGTTGCCTGTGGTGGAGGTCAGAGGTTAGTGGAGAAGGATGGAGGGTTTGACAGATTACAATAATAAGTTGCAGTGATGTTGCAGTGGCTAGTATTGTGGTTGGGCGGTAAGTGGTGGGTGGAGTGTGGTTTGTTGTGTTATTTGTTGTATGCTGTTCTTTGTTTCATGCATTCATATGGTACCATACTTACTTTGTAGGAGTACTTATCAGCATGATAAAGAAAAGACAATAGATAGATTTCAATATTATTATTTAAGACCTGTCCTTTTAAGTACAAAGTACTGAATTCCGACGTTGATCGAAAAATGAGGCGTGTCAAATTCCAAATAATACTTTTATTACTGCCGTACCTAGATATGATACCCTATTGTACTAAGTACCATACGTAAATATTATTTATGTCTAAATATGTGCTGGAATCTAAAAGGCCA
>JALLOT010000622.1:0-18865 GCA_036939595.1 Thalassiosira livingstoniorum
TCAGAGAAAAATATTGGGTTTGAAATTTTTCAAAAATATTTACGCAACCCCCTAACATGAGACAAGTTTATAAAGAATTTTTTCTGAATAAGTAACAAGATTTTTTTATTTTGTCATTTAACCCTTCAACTAAAAAACTAAAAAAATTGCAAAGGAATATCTTTTTATGCCCCCTGAAATGTTATTGATACTACAAACCATTGGAAATATCTTTCAAATATCTTTCCAATGATGTGTAGAATTCAATTTTTACTTATGGAGAAGATTGGTATGAAATAGTGCATAATTGACCAGCAACTGTCTTATATACTAAATGTATTCCCAGATACAGAGCTCCCAACCACAAGCTCCCATACCCAATACACATTCACATGATAATTTAACCATCAGGTAGGTATATTGAAACAATAATAAACAGTGTGTAAAATTTTATGATGGAATATGCATGGATTTTGGAATGAATTCCAACATCTCTTTCAGCTACATGTGAAAAAAATAACCTAATTGCATGTTATTTGATGTAGCTAGAGAAATATTTGAGCTAACAACATAATTATTATTATTTACAACAACAACATGGTGTCTAGGTATTGTTGAAAAACATACCACTGGTTCATAACATAGATTTGGAATCATTGTCAACATTCTCATTGTTATATTCACAACCTTTATCTCACAAGATCTCTGCTTGATCAAAAAATCAGGCTGATGTCTTTATTTTGCTGTATTGGATCATGATTTCAATTATTATGCCTGTGACAATTGATGTTGACACATGGAGGCAGACATCAATGGCACAATATGGTGATTTCATTCAGGTTTCTGGTGGTTATTTGTACCTATACTATGGTACTTACTTTGTTTATGGTATGGTTTATTGTATCTTACAATATTCTTTTTTGGGTATTTTACATTAGCAAACATCTTATCTCTTAATCTCTTTGCTCGGAATTTCATTCTGTTAATGAGGGTGAAGAAACTAGACAGTTTTGAGTTATGGTGTAGGAGGTACAATAGAAATAGAAGTACCTACCATACTTACAGAAGGAACATAATAATACACTATACAAATCAATCCCTAGATATAAATATCATAGCTACAAAGCTAATGGAAATAATAGATGCTTAGAAAAAAATCCTTTCACATGTCAATTGCCCAAAAAACCTTGGGACAGTGGCCCAATCATCTCCTTTTTTATATGCCCAACAGAGAGTAAAAAAGCAACCAATTTTTGTGGTTGGATCCTCAGAGATATATTGTATGTTCTGGAACATGTGAAAATTTTTCAGTTATGACTATCTTGATGTACTTTCACCTTTCCCAGAAACCTTGTTTTGAAATATTTTCCAAACTTCAGTTTGAAAGGATTTGGATCTATAATCATGGAAGAAAATTCAAGTAATCCACTTTGATCACAAAAATTGCAGCTTTTCTTTAAAAATTTTCACATCTAGTGTATAGAATTAGGTCTTCATCTTATTTAATTTTATTGAAGAATTTTTTGATCATCAGAATCAAGATTGATCACTTAGGTTTTTTTCAATTTAGAAGCAATAATTCTGACAAACCAGTTGCACTTTGAAATTCAATACATTATTTTCAGTTAATTTTATTATTTGGTCATTGACAAATAATAAAAAGTATTGTATCATGATAATGGTAAGATAGTATACACTACTTATAAACATGTTTTTGATGAAGTTTTTGCACTTCGATTTCTGAAGTCACATTTTTACCACCATTTCAATATATTGTCTACATCAAAACAAAACCAATATATTAACTCTACTTGATTGCCAAGAAGCAATAGAAAATATTTGAGAACTTTTGATTTTTGACTACAATTAACCATATCAGTAGTGTTTGAAACTTCTGCAATGTTGAAAAACTACAACACTGCTACATAAGTTACAATTTTGCCATGTAAGTTACGCGAGAAGTTAAAAAATGATACTTTTTTTGTAAGCATACAAATCAAAAAGTAATCTAATAGATCGTGTTCCTACCTATATTTTTAAGCTTACAACACCCATGTTTCAATTCGATATTACCATAGCGGTACTATTTTAAAAATGAAATAAATCCAATGGAACGGAAATGATTTCGGCATAGAATTGCTTAAAAAAACATAAATCGGAAAGAATTTGGCGACAATACTCTAGGCCAAAAATTGAAAGATATGTAGAAAATCTACAGTGTAGGAATCAGTATTAACCCAATTGGAAATTCAGCTTGGAAGGATGGCGATCGAGATAAATAGTTCTTTGGCGACAGTTTTAAAAAATGCGTTGGCACAGGTTTGGCACATATTTCTGGTCGAATGTTTTCGTTGGTGGTATTATTGTACATACGCCTGACAATTTTGTCATGGAACATACTTATATAGATATAATAGTATGTATATATACATACTTAAAAATAATGAGAGTATGGCACATATTTATTTTAAATATGCAAGACATTGTTGTAGCGTCCCACTTTTAATAAGTTTTACGCCGGTAATGTATTTACAAAGACTATTATTATAGCCAAACCTACCGTTTACGTAGAAGATTATGACGTTAGACTCATTTTTGAGCCAGGTAGGATCTGGTATACAAAAAATGAACGGAAGAACAATTGGCATCAGGATTTGAATTCGTTTAAATTTATTCGAATACAACCTATTAAACGTGTTTTCCATAACATACATCATTGTATAATGTATATTCATGTTAGCGTTTAAAAGTATCATGTGTATCAGTCAAAAGATTAAACAGAACATGAACGTCAAAAATTCGAGCCTAAGTAAATTAAAATGCCTTGATGAGCAAGTTAAAAAATGACATATTTTTTTAGCCCATTATTCATTTCACGACTCGATCTGTCACGATTTGATTTTGTAGTTTATTGTAGGTTCTGAAACTAATTGTAATTTCTCTGTAATTAAATGTAATTTCTCTCTGTAACTTACAGAATGTTAATGCACCCCAAAATTGTAACTTACAGGCTTAGAAGTTTCAAAACACTAATTCCAATGCAAAACTATCCATAGAATCAATAGAAAAAATAATATATTAGTGTCATTAGTACAACTGTAAATTATTATGAATTTGTAATCCAATTGAAAATGCAATGTATGAGCTGGGATATAATCAATAAATAACTAATAGTAATGAAGAAAGAAATCATCAGCCCCAGGGGATGATTACCATCTACTTATTCAATACCAAAACTTGCCTAGAGCCATGAATAAATGAAAATATGGTAATTTTTTTATTATTAATACCATCAAATAATATTTTGAGCAAAGCTAAGCAATAGGGTGGTTTTAGTTTGGTCATGAGGCAAGTTTCTATTCAAAAAACTTGAAAATAAGCTTTGAATTAGTGCCCTTTGGGTGGGAAAGGGTTAATATCACAAGCAGCAACTCAGCATATGCTGCTACACTCTACATCAACAGTCTTCAGTTTTGATATTCAAGATCAAGAGTGAAAAAAATATTACTTGGTGCAGATGAAATGAATTTTAAAGCCCTCTGAAGAATAGGATACTTTCTAAAAGGCTCATGGAAGCTCTGTGTTTTCAAAACCATGAAAATTTTTATTGTGCAGTAGATTCAATGATGTAGTATAATATAGGTGCTTAAGTTACTTTTTACCTGCTTATGCAACAGCTGCATTACATGATTACATGCATGAATTCAAGATTGACCTCTCAGCAGTTAAAGTGGCCAAAAACATCTTTGCTTCAATGGTCATTGGCTTTACAATGACTGGATTAGGATGACATTTTTGGAGTTTGAAAATTATAATCATGATGATAAAAAATCTTCCATCTCTCTAGATTCTTGGAAAATGAATGTAGTTCTGGCACAAATACATCAAAGTATGTGGTCTGAATGTCATTGCTTTCTTTGAACACATCCTCAAAGTTGACAGTGACAGTGAAAAAAAATTAATTTCAAATTTCTCTACCTATGCATGTAAATGTAGAAATTGGAAAAAATTTGGTTGACATATTGGAATTGAATTTCCATAACATTTGAAAAAGCCACCAAATCATACTTTTTTATGGTAATGCTGCCTCTTGTCTCAAGTATTAACTTTAATGCTTGCTTCTTATCTGGATACCATTGTTGTCTCTCTTATAAACTGTTTGGTATTGACGGAAATTAATTTCACAGAGGCATCACCAAAATTAAGAATCAGCAAATGTACTATCATATTCCAACAACAAGATTGAGTTTGAAGCCTATGTCTGTATGAGGCTAGAGTTTTGATTGGGGGAGAGCTTCAGGTTCCAGGAACAAAGCAAAAGTACTAAATTTTCAGTAAGGTACATACATACATCAAACCAAGTACCTACCTACATGCCTCATTTTGTCCTTTGCTCTGAGTGTGTCTATAGCTGTCAGTTAAGTATCATCTACCTTAGTGTACAATTGTTGTCACAAAAATTTATCTAGGTATTTTAGAGATGAAGTCATGTACTTGGAGATGGTCCATAGGGGCCATCTTGATTGGAATTGTCCAATGGTACAAACCACTTGGTAAGGAACATATTTGAACATTCTTTTGGACAAGTAATTGGTATTATTTTTATTTTTGTTTGCTGAAGACAATCAAGGATGGATACACTATTGACCTGTGTCTTGTTTGTATATATCACCACCTCACACATGACCAGGTGGAAAGCATAGACTGGGACTTAAGGGACAATACAAGATGCCACCAGGAATATCACCAGTCAATTAGGAATTAGAGGGTGGGCAAGATTCTGCTCAACTCAATTCCAGTAGGCCATTACCACAAACATAAAATGTGAAATGTTGATTATCTCATGTCCATGCTGTGGTGCACAAGACAAGACCTTACAGAATTTACTTGGATGTACAGCCCCAGCTATAAGCAGTCTGGTATGATTGAATCAATGATAACCATCAAGACCAGACACCAAGAAGTTCATCATGGAATGATTCCTTTCTACTTTCTTACAGTGTCTCTCTAACTCTCTAATGACAAAGTGTCACATTATTGGGATGAACAATCCCATTTGGGAGAAGACAAAAATAATTTAATGCCACATTGCAGGGGGCTGGTGAAACTTGTTTCTCAGAACATCAGAGTGAGTCTATACTTTTCTGGATCCAGTTACAAGTATGGGATGAGTATCAAAAGCCACTTTGAGATGAGCAAAATCATGTTCTTAAAAAGGGCTTGAATATAGTTTAAGATATCTCTTCGTCCGTCATCGACTAATATTTAGTCGATAAGATTTTAATTTGTGGTTATCTAATATTTTTGTCCGCTTGAAACCGGCTTCGCCCGACTTGAACACATGTCGCAAAAGTATGCGATATGTCTACAGAGGCTGTTCTAACAACTAGCAGGTAGTCGTTTAGACTAGAAGTCATTTTATCAGCTCTTTCCTGCGACCAACGCGGGGCCCAAGCGGATCCCATCGCCATTGCCAGGCGCTTGGGGTGGCCCTGTATGTAGGGCGCTCATAAAGTAGGTTGTATTTTTAAGTATCAGGGGGGTATTGTATCAAAAAAACTCTCCTGGCGGGCGGGATAGATAGGGGTACCGTAAGAACAACACGGAGTGAGACTAACAAACGTGTCGATGTAATTGAAACGTCATTTTTGGGCACACCTCGGATCCATTGCAATTTCGCAAAAAGATCGGGGTTCGCTCATCCCAACCAAGGCAATAGAATTCAAGAGCGGACTCTCCTCTTTCCAGGGAAAAAAGAATTAGGTCAAACGGTCGAGTAGTCACGGAGAAATGACAGTTTTACTAAGAGGCTATATTTACTAATAGTTGCTAGTTAAAAGTTGATTCTTATCTACTAATATTTAGTTGTTAAGATCGACGGACGAAGGGATAGCAAAGAAGTTGTTTGGAGAGTGCATAAGCTGGAAACAGAATTATCACTGTGAGGTTCTCAATTATCAACATCATTGATTGGTTAAGTATTACAATCACCATTTTAGGACAATGTCTCTGGCAGCTTGCAGCTCTCTACAAGTCCCACAAGACATTTGTTGTGGGTTGAGAGTTTTATATCACTGAATGTTCTCAGGTAAAAAAGGACAAAGGACAGTGGATCATTTTTTCACCCTCCTCTACCTAAGGAAAGATTGAGTCTTAATTATAGCCTAATTATTTTCATACATAAATGTCAACACACTGGCCCAAAAGTGCAATTTAGGAATAGTGGTAACACTCATCTTACTTAGGGATCAACCAAATGTAGTTCAAAATTTCTGTTTTATCATCATGGTATTTTTTTGTTTTTTGGTTACCAAGTAAGCAAGTACTACATATCTAGGTACATATGGTACTATTTATGCTGTTTTGTTCTCATCCATCCCCAAACACATACCCGAGATATCATGGTGGACATGGAATTGTCTCATTTGATCCATTTCAACCTCTATTGTTGTTGATGTTTTTCCAAAATCTGTGTGTTAATTCAATCTATGTTATCTACCTATTTGTTGCCTGGTGCCTGTCAGTTACTGATAAAAATGATAGTTGAAACAATAAATTAGTACTAAAAAATCTTGGCACTGGTTTGGCATCTTGGAACTACCAGAGAAGTATTGGCTGTTTATCCTTCATCATAGAATAAACAATTAATTTTTTCTTACTTTTAATTTGTATGCAATGAGGAATAAAAATAAACAACATTCATAGAATCTCCCCAGTGCTGTCACACTATCATTTGTGCTTACATGAAAATGCAATCAATCAAATAGTTACAGAGTGGATTGCTGTGTTGTTTGTGAGTGTGACAACAATTGCAATATTTTACATGCAATGTCTCTATTACAAATTTACAAGCTAAAATATTAATCGAATTTTTTATTTTATAATTTATCTCATTGACATAATCAATGATGGTCACTACTGCTGATAATTGTGACAGCATTGTAGCTGGCACAAGATCACAACATCAACATTTGTTTGGCTAAACAAAAATACAAAATAATATCAAGGACAGCAGTAAGAACAAATATTAGTACCTTACTTAGAGGAAGAAAGGGATATGGTACAATGTCCAAACCAGATGCTATTGAGAAGCAGACATCTACAGTGGTGCAGCATGGGACAAAAATCATCATTCTTGTCCCTTGATGCCTGCACAGGCCAGGAGGTTGGAGGAGGAGTGCAGGTAAGTAGGCAACAATATCATGCATGTACAACGTGCAGTATACATGGAAATAAATACTGCTAAAATAGACTACAAAAGTGAATCCAATAATTAAAACAAATAAATAAGCTCTCTTGTGATAAAGATGAGAAAAGTGAATTATGTAAATACCATGAGAATTGAACAGGGAGGTGCAGCAATTTATCCTAATTGTGAAGAACTAAACACTTCCCAAAGTGATTGCTGTGATTTACTTTTGGACAAATCAAAAGATGATTTGTTTTGAAACTATGTCAAATATTTTCTATGTGTTGGAACAGAAGGTCAATTTGTTTTGCAATTTGATTTTTTCTAGAAAGGCTTAAATAATTACTTTGTGAACATTTTATGAAGGTTTTACAGATGGTGAGTCTTTATTCAAAGACTCAAAAATCATGTTTCAACCTGTTTGACTTTATGCAACATTAAAAATTCACAACCAGAAGGATTGAAAAAATATCATGAACAAAAATACTGTTTTCAAAAAATATGTTTTTGTAATCCTTTTCCAATGAGCTACAAAACATGTAAAAAATATGGTCACAATAAGCCATTTGTAACTGTGAAAATTATTGTAGAAATATAAGGGAAAAGGGAAAACTACTGATTGTTATTGAACTTTGTTTTTGATAGAGTAAACACTACCAGTTATTATTAGAAATTGAAATAACTTGATTAAAAAACTACAGGTGCTAATTTAAATTTGATGTTATTGGACAGAAGGGTCAAGTACCTATTGAGCCAAAACTCTGCCCTAGAAAGCAGACAAAATTCACTGGGATGTGATAAATTTGGTTATAATTTTTTGGGAAATAATGTTCAACATGCTTTTATCACCATTGGCCACATCACTGTGGCTCCAAGGTTCAAGAAGCACATCATCAATTGTAAGGTTGGTGTCTAATACTATGTATTGGTCAGCTCAATGGATGGCCTCACTTAGGACGGCCCCAGCTCTAGCGGGCAGTAGCTAGCAGGCCATCTCTTTACCCAGTTAAGGTACTTAGGAACAATATTACTACTTATCTACTGGTGAGAAATTGTACTCATAAGTAAGTAGGTAAAAGTACTTCTCTATCTAGAGAGGTAGATGTACTTGCAAAAGTAGTAAGTAGGTATTGTACCTACCTACTTACTTACTTACTTACATACATACAATTAATGAGAAAAATGGTACAATATACATGGTATGTACCTTATTATTTTTTGTTGGTGTGCTTTAGCAAGCATGGTACTGTGTAGCAGTCTATGTATGGTAGTACCTACTTACTAATTACTTCTGCCTATCCTCCTATCCTGCCTTGCTAAGTACATTTCTATTACATGGAGTATTACATTTAGTGACTTTACGTGTAAAATTTTTGTTAGGAGACTCTCTAGTAAAAATCGAACAACAGCGCCTGCTGAGGGCAAGATGACAACCTGCCACCAATTAATTAGACAAATTATATGGCAGACATTGCCGTTGGCAGAACTGAGTGTTCTCTGACTGTGGTAGCTCTCTGTTGGATCCCTTCCAACTGCAGCTGCTGCTTCACCTCTTGCAGCTGCAGTTTGAAGCAATCCAACAGAGAGCTACAACAGCCAGAGAACATTCTGCTCCATGCACAACTGTTGGCGTATTTTTGCCCTGGATCAGCCCGCAGTCAAAGCCAACCATGGAGATTATTCCTGGGTAGTTTCTTTGCCATAACCAATGAGAAGGATCAACCTCATCCACATAATACCACCGTGGCACCTCAAACAAGAATCGCCAATGAAAATGTGTCTCCATTTCACTACCGTCCCCACCAAAGAACCCTAATTGCAGACAAGCAGTGCCGGCGAGGATGGCATGGCATCAATTTGTTTACACTTCAAAGTTCTTACCTTGTGTGATGTCTCCACACCAAACCAACATAATATGAGACATTATCATCACCGCATAGCTTAATAGTGGGCCAAGTGCGGCATCTTGTCCACACTCAAGTTGCATTGATGTAAGTGAGAATATAGCGAGCACAAGCACCATCAGGTGACTGAGCACCATCAACCGAAAATCCACCATCTTGTGATGTTGTCACCTTTGACGCTGCACCTACATCCCTTCATTGAAGGAATGTATAATTCATCTTCGTGGGATATCACACGTCCATCAAATCTGGTGCAAATGCTCCATTGCATCATTTAACACTTCAACTTTGTGGTGGTCCATTTCAATATCCAATGTCGATGGTTTGTTTTGACCAGTTTGTGTAGCCACAGTGCTAGAAGCCCTGCAATTGTGGAATATGCAATGTATTTTGTAGACAACGAAAGGTTTCTAAAATGTTCCACTTGGCTTCAGTGGATTGCAGTGAACGCATCAATGGTCTTCAACCACACTTGCAAATTATCTGGCAACGAGCTTCAATTTTAATAGTAATAGTGCACTCAGACATTTGTCAAGGACTGCAGCAATTGATGCTGCTCCATAATCATAAACAGCATCAATATCTATAATATCGAAATGTGAAGTGCTCTGACAGGAAAGTTCATGCATCAATCAACATGTTAAATTCAAGCTCTTCTGCCTTTCAATTGAGCTATAAATTTTATTGTTTGCCTGATGCTAGAATTTAACTGAAAGTTTCTCCTAGTTGATCTAAAAGCTAATTGATCATCTACTCTTTTAAGCCTTTTATATTTGAGATTGCACTGTAATTCATTCTAATAACTTACGAAGTGCGAAGATGTCCTAAGTGGTTCATAACAACCTTATTATTGTTTGAGTACATCATTGCGACAGCAGAATTGTGTATAACAGCTGCAATCTAGTACTTCTCCACAAACTGAATTACTGAAATAAAAACATATATTTAGTAGTTAACTTTGTGCTAACAACACATTTTTGCCTCTATGCTCCTTTGTTGCAATCAATATTGTTGATTTGAATGGATCCCATGGTTGGATCAGTTTTACTACCTAGGTAATTGCTAGTAACACTGTGTACTCAAGATGATTGGCACTCTGCGTGACTTGGTTTGTGACTAAATTGCGCATAGAGCGCAGCAAGGCCTGACAGTATATTTCTACGGAAATTCTACTTACTTAGAATCTAAGTAGAAGCTGGCACTGGAAAACTCAATGTAACCTAAAGGCATGTACTTATAGAGTATCGGCACCATAGTAATTGAATAGGAGTAATCTTTCTGTATTACAGAACAATAGGTCACTTTTAATTTTTTGTGGTATTATTACCTTTTACAGGCTGTGATTGACATAGGAGTACAATTTTCACAGCACTTCTTACCCATTTCTGATTCTTCTCATCATCATTAACTTTTCAATGATGTATGGCACCCTGAATCTAAGGTCCTTGTTATTAATAAACAAATTGTAAAACATCCAAATTATACATTATGCATTCTACTCTGAAAAATGCTGTTTGGCATATTGCTTTGTGTATTGAAAAATATGAATTCTCTCTAACCAAGTAGTACGTGGAACACACAAGGAAGATTTCCACCAGAGGAAAATATTTTGTATTGTACCTGTATGAGTAGATAAGATTAAACATACCAATTTAGTACTAATTCCGCTGTCGAATTTAGTTTTTATGACAACCATCTGACAACATATCAGTTGGGGCAGCCTGTTTGGTCCCATACCAGCTCTGAAAAAGCTTGGTCCAAGACCAAACAGCCTGTTCAAATAATACACCATGTGGAACTTGAAACAGGGCATATCAATAACAAGTATGTAACCAAGTGCCAACATGTCTTCATCACCAAAATGGCATTGAAAAATCACATTTCTGATCAATGGAAACATATATTCTTTATTTGTCATAGAGCTGTTGTATCTGCCAGTAACATCATGCCATACAATGACATCCAACCATGGCCAACCATTTTTGCACTTACTACCATCAAAAACAGACAGAAATAAAGTCAAAATGGACACCATGGTTGGGGGATGGCACCTGATGATGCAGTATTATAACTAGCTCATTCTAGATATGTAGTTGGGCTATCAATTAGTTGATTACAATTTAATGCAATTTTATAGTTATTGCTATTAGAATTATTGATTCCACCTTGGCATCCACCATTGGGAGAGGTCTATCAGCAGTTGACATCATGAAGGAGCATTGGTTGTTGGTTATAGCCCAGTGGCTCATAATGCGGGTGCCAAGCTGCTTAATGCTGAAAATAGTTCGGCATAAAATACATTGTATTTTAATGTGGATCTTACTTTCTTCTAAGCCAGCTGTAGAGAGTGATTAGCTCGCTGAAACTCTCGCCAAGTTCTTCAGCTTCCAGTATCCTTCGGAATGCTTCCATCGCTGGTATGCTTCTACTAGGATCTTGCACGTATGTAGGTGTCTACGTACATGCTCTGCATATCAATCAATCATCAGTCACAGCCTTGACATCTCGCTGCTTGTCAACGCCTAACTAGCTGATTGCTGCATTATTCTTGCGTATTTTACATGTTTGACCTAAGTAATTATTTTGCCATAATTTCTAGAAGTCAGTTGTTCAAAAGTAAAATACTACCTTGTCATTGCTATTGCCGCCCAACTCAGAACTGTTGTTCACAATGTCCGTCGAATACTCAACTGACGCTCTATAGGTTATGACCTGCACGCTCGATTCTCTGCTAATCTGAGTTGTGGTGGTTATTTTCTATTCTGTTGTCTTTGGTTCGATTGGTACCGACCGTCGCCAAGTTGTTTGTCATTGTTGCCAGCATTGGTGCTGTGCATATTATCGTCTCGTCTCGTTGAATACTTGACTTCTTCCCTCCGAAGCGTGAAGTAGTCTCGTGTTCTCACCCTCCCTTGTGCTCCTTCGTCGCCAGTTGTATTCCTCGGTGCGCCGGGTTTCGAATTCAGAACTATCAGTGTTCCTGCCATCGTTGTTGTACTCCTCACGTTGTGAGTCGCAGTTCCGAGCTCCAGTATGTCTTCCAAGAAAGCTTTAGGTTCCGCCAGGGATGAGTCCCGGCGTGTCTCAACGCAAGGGGATGAATTCTCCATCGTCAACGCTCCGCCTTCGGGGGGGGGCGGTGGGGGGGTTCTCTCCAGGTTTCGTCGCCGTCCACCTTCGGCTGATGCTGTCAATGCCAATGACGCCATCATTCAGAATGCGAATGGCGGACGCTCCCCTGACCCACCTTCTCAGGTCATTATCAACTCTAGCGCCAACGCCAACATTGATTCTTCGAATTCTCCGGCTTGGGGGATTGATACTGAGGGGGACCAGGCCAACTCCCAGGTTTCGTATGGCAGGTCGTCTAGCCATTTGAAGCATTCGAGGAAATCCAAGTCGAAGTCCAAGAAACATAAGAAGAAGAAGTCCAAAAAGATGAAGAAGAAGGCTTCGTCGAGCCGTTCTCGTCGCTCTCGTACGGGGTCACGTCGTCGCCATCGTGGGTCACGTCGTCGTCGCCAATTCGACGATGATTCCAGCCTCTCGTCGTCTTCGTCGTCCTCTTCCAGTGATAGTAGTTCCTCTTCTGATGATTCCAGTGATTCCTCTTCTGTTGATGGGGATGGCTTCAGCACGTCGAATGAATTCGGTGTTACTCTCCGTTCAACTCAACGTACGGATGCCGAATGCAAGGATGCTCGTGTGGTCATGGCAAAGTCTGATTGGGGCAAGAAGTCGAAGGATGTCCAGAAAACCAGGTTTCTTGCGACTAAAGCCTTGCGAGTCAAATTCGTTGACCCAACCATCGATCCTACCAAGCTTTCCACCGACTTCTCCGCCCTCGCGGATGAAACTTTCGATTTTCAGAAGGCTTCTTACGAGTTCAACAAGCGTCTCGTAGAGTTTGATATGGATTCAGTGTTTTGGGTGCCTGACACCACTTTGTATGACGAGACTGAGGCTTGCAGTATTCAAGCCATCGAGTCTTCCGAATACAAATTTCTCATTACGGATTGGCGTGAGATTTCTCAAGAGGTGGTGGTTAAGTTTCAACGAGCCATTACTTACTGTGCTGGGAAGCTTGATAGCATGGCGAATGCTTGGGCCCAAGAATTGTTGACTCACTCGTGCGATCAGTCCCTTCTCGCAATGGTGCAGGAGGATCTTTTTCAGTTGGATGACCCTCAGGCAGTTGGGGGTTTGACCATGTTTTACTTCATTGTTCAGCGTCAAATGTCAAGTTCTCAAGAAACCATCGACTTTCTACGCACTTTCATTACCAAATTCGATATCCGTTCCATCCCAGGCGAAAATGTTAATGTTGCTTTTCGCCGAATTCGTTCAGTCTGCCGTTATTTGAAGGATGACATTCCGACTAATGCTGTGTCGTGTCTTCTTGCTGGCTTCAGTAAAGCCGAGAATGAAGAGTTCCGCCAACTCTGTGCTACCCAGAATTCGTTGTACAATCTGAGTGACTACAGAGAGAATATGAAGAAGGTGTCATTGTTGAAGCAAATCAACACTGTTGGTGTCGATCTGGAACGCCTCTACAACAGCAAGGTTGCGGCTAGATCATGGTCTGCCATTGACCGTGAGGGTCGAAGTGCTTTCTTGGGTGATTCTGGTGGTAGCTCTTCGAATAAGAATGGCCAACCCGGCGGCCCAAAGCCTCGTCCCAAAGGTGATGGACGTGGTCCTGGTAACGGTGGTCGTGGCAATGGAAATGCTGGTGGTCGGGGGCGTGGCTTCACCTTCTCCAAGCGTCGATTCAATGGAAATTGTAGAGCCTGTGGTTGTCATGGTCATCGTGAGGCTGATTGTAAATTCAAGATTGCAGATGAGCTTACAAAGATGGCCACTGATCGTGCCATGAAGACGGGCAAGGCTGCGGATGTTAAGTTTCTTCGCCATGTTCTCAACATCCAATGCAGTATTGAGGAGGATTATTCGGCTGAGGATGCGGGTGACGAGGGAGACAATGAGGAAACTGTCCTCAATGCTACCAAGACTGCACCTACCGATGATTCTTCCCCTGATGCAGCCAGTGCTCCTGCTGCTCCTGTGAATGATGCAAATGATGCTCCTTCAGCGGATAGTGATTCCGACGATAGCTTCTTTGCCCATACAGCCCAACTCATGCGTGGGCTGGGAAACTAATGGGCGGTGGGATTGTTCTTGGTCCCCATGAGCGCCTCCATTTACTCTTCATTCAAATGTTCCAAGTTATTCATCGTTTTCTTCCAATCATTTATCTTCTATTCATACCTTCCGTGCAAGCTACTGCTTTCAATCATGTTTCAAACCCAAACCCTCCATACCAATTCCCATTCTATGTTTCATTCTTCATGATTTTTTTCAGTATCTTCTGTGTTCTATGTCGTCAAATCCAATTGTGGTTTATAAAAGCGATCTCATACAATCGCGCCGCAGATTTGCATGACCATCCAGCGCCATTGCCTCCGCCAGCACCTGATCCTGATCCTCGCATTCTCCATTTTAAACGTCTCTTCAATAAGATTTACCAACGTTTCTGCTACGGTCGTCAATTTGTTACTTCCATTTTAAGGTCTTCAGTCTTGTGCTGGTATCCTACGCTATGCTACTTGTTACTTCTGTTACCTCGGCTTGCAATTGGCTCTTCCTTCATTGATCAAATCTCCTTGTATTCATTAATCATCTCCATTATTTATATTATATTTACTTCCTACCTATGGTGGTGTGTCTCCCTTGACCAATTCTCTTCATCAATTTCAAATACCTTCATGCTACGACCACCGCCTGTACCAAATTGGTTCTTGCCTACCTTCTTTACTTTCACGCGTGGTGCTTGTTTGTACTTGGCACTCCTTCTCTTGAGCCAAGCCCACGTCGGTTGTTCATTTGTTGGTTTGTATTGGATCTATATGTTGTGCTTTGGGTATTATGGTTGGTTTTCTTCCCTTGCCCCTTACGTGGATCATGCCATCAATCGACTCTTCCCTCACACCAACAATTATGCAGTCCCATGCACAGTTCCACATCCATACGAATCTAATTGGCTCCTTGCCTCCGTTTGTCAGCGGCATGTATTCCAGTACAACCCACGTCTGGACACCTTGGGTTTCGCCGTCTTCGTCTTCTTTCATAATTGGCTCTTCGACTCTGTCACTTCTTTTCTTCGCCGTTTCTCTGTGGACCCTCCTACGCCAACTCAACAAGCTTCACCAGTTGCACCACCAGTCAATTTAGCACGATCTTCGCGGGACTATCGTCTTTACTTGCTTCGGGTTCGTGTTCCTTCAAAGAAACAACGCCATAGATACAATTCTTGGAAAGTCTTCTGCAGGAAATATGATTCGCATCCATGCCCACCCTCGTCGCCTCCACGTCTATGACGTGTTAACAACATCCCATTTCATCCATTTGGTTTACGTTTCTTTGCTACTCTTGTTCCTTGTGGTGTGCTTTCATTTCTCCAAGACCTTTCAATTATTGAGTGGTTTCAGTTGTTTTCTGATGGCGTGCTGGCGTTGTTAAAGCATTCTCGCCGTCGTCGTTCCTTTTGGACAGTGGCTACGCAGTGTATGGCCGACGATGACCCTACTCTCGGTCTGGTCCACGATGTTTGGGACAGCTTCTCTTCACCAGCATTCATCGTTAATTCTTCTCCTTTCCAAGTACTTTTTGCACCGTACCCTGATGCCTTTTCTGTGCACCAATGCAATCATTCTTTTGTTCCTGTCCCTTGGCGAGTGCGACGTAAGATCAGGCGTACCATTACCAAGAACAAGAAACATTGGTCTCCGCCTGCATCTGTTTCATCAGACACAAGTACCTCTTCTATCTCATGGGATGATTTGGTCTCTACTTTTGTCTCCAGCTTTGACCCCAGCACATTTGCTCATTCGCAGTTCACCTTGCACCGTCTTCCACGCCGTTGTAAGATTTCAAAATGTGGTCGGAGAGCTCTTTTAGGTCTTAGTGTCTTCGGGTTACAGCATTGTCTCCGTGGTTGTGTCTCTTACCTCTCCTCGCCTTCTTTATACAATATTTCCAAGCTTTCGGGTACACCATTGATAGTGGATTCAGGCGCCTCAGTTTGTGTCAGTCCGAATTTGGAGGATTTTGTTTCGTACTCTGACAGCACTGTCACAATTCGTGACCTTTCGAACTCTAATCAAGTCAAGGGTGAAGGTCTCTTACGTCTACCAGTGGTTGATACAAGTGGAAATGTGACTTTCTTGGAGGTCATGGGTTATCATATACCAAACGCCGAGGTTCGGCTGCTTAGCCCACAAGTGTTGTTGAGCTCGTATGGCGGGTCTATGCATGCATCTGCAAAGATGTATACCATTACCCTGGACAATGGAATCACTTTGGATGCCCCAGTTTCACCGCACAACAACCTCCCAATGCTCTCCATGGCCTCCTCCTCCACCAGTGTGTTATGGTCTGATGCTTTTGGTTTTGATCCAAGTGCTTCAACAGTGGTTTATAATGCGGAATTGAAGAAACATCATCCTCGGGTCCCTGTGCTTAGTGAGAGTAATCTCAACCTCTCTGCGGCTCAAAAAGAGGTTCTTTTGTGGCACCATAAAGTCTCCCATGCCAACATTCAATGGGTCCAGGCTTTACTACGTGATCGTCAATGGTTTATGGATCATATCAATGATGTGGCCCTGCATAGTGGCCCTTTCCTTCCTAGCAAAGAACCACGTGCGTCTCAATGTGAAATTAAAGGTTTGCGTTGTGAACCATGTCTCTTGGCAAAGCTTCATGTGCGTACTCCGGATTGCACACACAATGCAAAAGTTACTCCAGTGGACAAGCGTCGTATGATTCTCCGCCAAGATCATGTCAAGCCAGGCGATTGTATTTCCATCGACCACTACGTGTCACATGTTGCTGGTCGCCTCCCCAACACTTATGGACGAGAGAAACAAGGCTACGTTGGTGGAGCACTGTATGTGGATCATGCAAGCTCTAAGATTTTCAATATTCCTCAACTCTCTCTAACTACTTCCGATACCATCCGTGGAAAGCAACAAGTTGAAGCTGCAGCTGCTGATTTTGGATTCAAGGTGAAATCCTACCATGCTGATAATGGTATTTTCGCTTCAAAGGATTTCATTGCGCATTGTAAAGGGCTTCACCAAACAATTAAGTTCAGTGGAGTAGGGGGCCACCATCAAAATGGTGTTGCTGAAAGAAATATCCGCACCATCTGCGAGTGGGCACGGGCTAACCTCCTCCATCTTGCCCTCCATTGGCCATCAGCTGCAAGTGTTAAACTTTGGCCTTTTGCAATGAACTATGCTGTATGGGTTTGGAATAAGCTCCCAAGTCAGTCCACAGGATTGTCTCCAGATGAAGTGTGGTCTAGTACCAGATCTGATCATTCCGATCTGCGTAGGTCCCATGTTTTCGGATGCCCAGTCTACGTCCTGGATCCACGCCTCCAAGATGGAAAGAAAATTCCCAAATGGGATAAGCGAGCACGACAAGGGATGTTTGTGGGTTTCTCACCTTCACATTCTTCTTTGGTGCCTTTAGTCTTGAATCTAGCCACGGGTAAGATCAGTCCGCAGTATCATGTCGTTTTTGACGACAAATTTCAGACTGTTAGCTCTACCATCACTGCTGAAGATTTGCCTCCAATTTGGACCAAACTTTTCAAGCGGTCCCGTGAGTTTTATTTGGACGAGGAGTTCGATGAAGATGGAAACCAGTTGATTCAGTATCCTCCGTTGGAGAAAGATTGGTTGGACCCTGAGGCTGCTTTAGATGAGCATGACCAGTTGCAGATGCCGCTACCACCTCTCCATCAACATCCACTGCCTCCGAGACGTACTCGTTCTTCACAACCTCTCTCCTCAGAATCTGAATCTATTCCCTCCGTTGAAGATGTCTCTTCCATTGCTCCGCGGTCTCTACGTCGATCTCCTGTGCCTTCTCTTCTTTCCCGTTCGCCTGCAGTTCCAGAGGGAGTTTCAGAGGGATTGGACTTACAAAATATTGATGACATGGACTTTGCGCATCCATCAGATGTTCTGGATACAGTTTCAGAGGGAGTAGAGAATACGGTCGACTCCATTGCAGAGGACAAAGCTTCGAGTGTTTCACCGTCCCCAGCCACTAGCCACATTCCCGATGCGTCGCCACAGCTACCGTCACAGCATCGTTACCCTCTACGCAGCCGTGGTCCATTGAATGACCATCTCTTTGTTGAACGGCGCTACCCGCTCCGTAATCGTACTGGTTCGTACAAGGATGGCCCTGCTAGGGATCGCAAATTTGGACCATGGTTGGTCAATGTCCTTCGTCTTGGTTGTTTGGTTAACCTCGCTTCGGCACGGTCTTGGGGTCAACCACCTCCTTCCCTGCTCAACCCATCACTCCAATACCCTACTGCTTTGAAGGCTTCGTTGGTGCACGCACCGATTTATAGTGATGATTGGTCAGACGTCAAGTCAGATTTCATCTCTAAATCTGTTGGATCTTATACTCCCTATGTTAGTCCAGAATTTGATTGTGATGAGTTGGTGGCTGAGATGTCTCCTCATGTTTTCACCGCTAAAACTTCCAAGTACAACGAAGACAACCCCTCATGGGATATGGCCATGAATGGTCCATTCGCCTCTGAATATTGGCAGGCATGTGAAGCTGAATTGCATACCCTTCAAAATGAAATGGAGGCTTGGTCTCTCGTTCGTCGCACACCGGAGATGAAGGTTCTTCCTTCTACATGGGCTTTTCGGCTAAAACGTTTTCCTGACGGTACAGCCAAGAAATTTAAAGCTCGCTTTTGTGT
>JALLOT010000623.1:2743-16240 GCA_036939595.1 Thalassiosira livingstoniorum
GATAATAAATGGTGCATAATGGAACAAAAAATGATAAGTATTTTCAGATTCATTTTTTTTTCAGAAACAGTAAGATTTGCATGTTTAAGAAAACAAGATGAATAATAATTTATATTTAAACACTTAGTTTTTGACTTTGAATTTAAACTTTTTTGAAACTTAAACAAAATGCTTAACTTGTTATTAGTTGTCATTTTCAAAATTATTTTGTACCAGCAAAAAGTAACAAATTATAATTTTGACATGGTAGTGAAAAAATCTTCAAATTATTAATAAGTTACTCAGTAATATTGTTATTTACTTTCCATGGATTTCTTAAAGTTGATGTGATTTGAAGTATTATTTATTCGTGTGCATAAATATAAATTCAAATCTTATATTGTTCTAACTGTTAAATTTTACTTAGTAAAAAGCAAATTTTGTTTTCAAATGGGAGTTAATTGCTTACTAATATGTATACACACCCTAATTATTGACCAAAACCATTCTGGTTTATTTTTACTTTTTCATCCATCTTATTTTTAAGTGAGTATTTATTTTCCAGGTTTGTTCTCAAATTTAAAGCTTTTTTTAATTTGTTGTAGTCCATCTGAATAAAAGTAAAGAAAAATGAACAAATAGATTTGTTTTTATGTTTGAAACCTCTTTTTTAACATGATTTTGAGAGAAAGACTGTTTCTTTTTAACTTTAAATGATAAGATTTTAGAAGGGTGAATTTACTAGGATACTTTTCAAATGTCAGTTCTTTTTGATGATTAATTAGAGTAGTGCCAATACAAATGAATATACCTTGGTTTTGTGTTAAAGTACCTGCATGTTTAAAGTTGTATTGTGAATATAAGCATTGGTGTGCTACTTAAAAAAGAAAGCTAATTTTCAAAGAGGAAACTTGACTCCAAAGGTTATGTACCTTTGTCACTAAAACAAAATTTCTCCCCAAGATTTTGGAAGGTTTGAAACATTGATTTTGAGTGACAGATGAAACCTCTTTACTGTCAAAATTAATTTCATTTGAGTGTAAAGTTTGTGTTAAAACCAAATAGTTGATTGATAATCAATTTCCTTCAAAATTCTAATACAACTTAACTCCCAGACCTTTTTCTCTTTGTATAACATTTGAAACATGGTTTTTGGGATTAGATTATAATCTCTTCATTTTGTAAAGGTCAGTTAAAGATTTTTCTACTGCAAGACTTTTTTACTTAAAAAGAGTCTTTGATTTTGTCATTTTGCTTCCAAAAATATCATACTGTGCAGAATGAGGTTACAAGAAAAATTCAAAAAGTAATCAACACCACTACTACTGCTTTTTGTATATCCTATTTTGTCATGGGATCAAAGAAACATAAATGATCATGTATTCTTGACTAGTTTTATTGTGTATAGATGCATATGTGTACTTAATAGAAGAAGAAATTACAGAAAAATACTTAAAACCATTATTTTTCACATTTAAGCTCACACAAATGAATGAAAAATACTATGGTTTTGCGGTAAGGTACAACATTCAACTTTTAAAATTTTTGGACAAATAAATCAAGCCAGCAGAAAAATTTGTCATTGACTCTTTGATTTAAAGTTTTGTCAATTTTCAGACTCAGTAATGGGCTAAGATTAAATAGGAGTAATATACTACATGTCCAATATTTTTAACTTATTGAAATTGACTTTTTGTCTATCTGATGTCAAGTCATGAATGTTGTCTCAAAGATGCAATTTTTCCACTTTACTATTTCAGATCATAAGGATAAACTATACTAAACAAAAAGCTAGTGTTTTCTGCTTTGATAAAAAATGCAAGATTATTTTTACAATTCCAAACTCAATAATACAACTAAAACTACATCACCATTTCATTTGAATTTACTATATGTTTTATCAATGATATTCAACAATGTTACCAGTTTTTTAGTAATATAATAAATTGAAAAAGCAGGTAATAAACAAAAATTACAATCTGGGAAAATATCACGTTGAGAATAAATCAAGCTCTCATTATCACTTTTCTAATGACTTACCCTTGTTTTTAGGTATAATTCTCATGTGATGTAACCTAATATGATGATATTTGTTGATTTTCTGGATATTGGTATGTTTTTGATTAGAGTTGGCTGGTGGGGGGTTACAAAAATCTCAAAATCAGTAAACAATGGTCTATCAGTTCCCATTTTGTACTAAACTTCTAAAACTCCTACAAAAATTGCTAAGTATTGAGTATATCCCAGACAAATTAAAACTTATTGAGTTTGATAATTTTTGCCTGAGATTGAGATGAATCTGCCCAATTTTGAAACTTATCAAAAATGATAAGTTTCAGCACATTTTAATTCCATAAGGGAAGCTCTAAATACCTCAATGAAGAAGTACAACCATAAATAAACTAATACTGTATTTACTCTATCTTGTAATGACAGAATAAGTATGATTTAAGACTGTATGTTATTAGCCAGTTATTTTTGACTGTGTACCTCCAATCACAAAGATTCACTGTGAACAATCTTTCTTGGCTTATTATTGTGAGTAAAATAATATTGTAACTTCAATAACAATATTCAGATTGCTAGATGTTGAAAATGAACGATTGTAAAGAGCTGTAATATTGGATTATTGAGGTCCTTCAAGGAATCAAAACATCACGCAAATCTCAGGTACAATAGAATCAACACAAGAACAATACACTGAAACTCATCATTTTTGATAAGTTTCAGATTTTGTTTAGATCTACCTATGCTAGTACATAATTATTATTTTGATAAATTACAGGATTTTCTGGGATATCACATTTCACAGAGATATCACTGAAAATTTCCATTAAATTTAAATAAAACTTGGGCTCAAATGACAATGCCGCCAATTGAAAAAAGGGATGTTACTGTTATAATGTTGACTAATTTCAGCCACTAAGAATAACTAATTTTAATTTTTAATATTATGACATGTAGAATTGCCTTGTACAGTAGAATGAAATTCAATCTGTCAATAATGAAGAAAATCTAAATTATTTTTCCTGTTATCATTGCAAAATGAATAATTGCCTTCCATATTGATTGTATCAAAAGATTGTTAATGCAAAACTCTCAAATTCGTGAAAAGTTATGCTTGTCCAAAGTGATTCTATAAAGAAAACTGTCACAAAATGTTTCCCAGAAAGGGTTAAGTACGTTGATTTTGATTTTGCTAACATAATTATGGTTATATCTCTACTTTTCCATCAGTAACTGATACATATTGGAAATTTATGGATTTAATACAATACTGCCATCCTTCTTTTAAAAAAAATCACCTGCAATTGTTATTATCATTGTTTGCTCTTTCCATGGGAAAAAACCAGCAGCTCTATCTTTTACTGAGACTCTGTATCTACACCTGAGCCACAATTTCATACTCCGACTGCTTTTTCTAGAAAGCTCAGATAGGGTATGGTACAATACTGATTCATAATATACTTATGGCTAAGTATGTTGTCAGTCAGAGACCGTTTATGTGGGCGTTTTTCCCCTGCTCTTTCTTTCTGAGGCATCCCATCAAAAGAAAATGGCACAATGTTGCAATAGGTAGTCATTGAAAAGCAAACAGGATTCAAAATATCACTCCATCCTGCCTCCATCTGTCCGCTGCTCATTACGTCTGCAGCTGTCAAATTAGAGTTCACTTTTTTTGATGACGTGAGTGCCTGTGAGTGCCACATTTTGTTCATACCATACTACAATACCAACTGGTGGGAGCCAGTCAACACAGCCTGTAAAGCGTGCGCACACATGTTTCGAAAAAATATGATGCGTGTCAACAAATGACCTAAGAAGACGAAGATAATTTACTTAACAAATTATCATAATTTCTGACGTGTTTTGTATTTCATTGAACCTTGAACTAGGCGATATTGAACTTGAAATTTCAGCTTTCAATCAGAATACCTACGAGTACTTATTGAGAAGTACCTACCAACCTACTTACAGACAAAATAATATGAGTAGATATGAGTATTGTAGTAATACGTATTCCTACGTAAAAAGAGATAATGGACAAAGTAGTAAACACTTTGAAATATTTCTCTTTTTAAGATCTCCTTCAGAATTGTCAGTGATCTCCTGCTAAATAATGCTTTCATCTTTCCCCCCTCATACACAATATCATCATTATCAGTGACAAGGAGCCTGGCTCCTTTCCAATTTTGTATGTAGACTCTTTCATAGTAAATAAAATCTTAATTGTAGACTCTCCAGTCCTTTCAATAAAAAAGCTAAAAAAGGCTCCTTTTCAGGTTTGCAAGATATATGTCACCTGCTGAGGTCTTTCCTTGATAATATTTTTGCTGGAAAAATGAAAAAGAGCCCTTTAATATGGGCTTGTTTCTCATGAGATGAGTAGGCTCCTTTTGTCTATAGGATTCCCAAATGTAGATTACTTTTTTGATCATAGGCTTTTCACTGATAATGAAGGTACATGCATAATATCATGTAAATGGTTTGATTTGTACCTACACAAAATCATGTAAGCTTATCATCTGAGCTTATCATCTCTCCAATGACAATTAGAAGTAGCACTTAAAATATTCATTTCTAGAATGCATTCATTAGGGTACATGATAGGAGTAGGACTATTCTTATTTACCATAGGATACATATGTGTGCCTTTCTGATCTGCTCCATATTATCATCATTACTTGTTTGTCAATCTTAACTAGGTCAAAAAACAACCAACACAAGCAAAACACATCCAATGATGAAAAGCCTTTTGGCTTCAACAATGCCCTTCTATTCCTGCCACTATGCATGCACTACACAGTAAGCACTCTGTGTCAATCATTTCCAAGCTGATTACCAACACTATGATGATCCTTCTGTGTAATCATCATTTGTCATGTCAGCAAGCTGCGCCAGTATTTTACAATTTGGGGAGCCACAATGGGACCCAGAGCGCAGACAATGTGCTACCCCTAGGTTGTGAAAAATAGAAAAATGGTGAGTAGCACTCAGATCACTTGCAAAAGTAATTAATTGTTTGGAACTAATTGTTGCAAATCATCATCCAATGTTTGTACCACTCTAGTACTGTTTGCACGTTGCAACACACATTGACAACATTGTTGCTGACACCAATCAACACCATCATTTTACTGCTTTTTTAGATTACATGGCACTTGCATTGTCATCTCTAACATTACTTTAAGACCAGGTTTCCATTGCTGACACCAACTCTGTGACAAACTCTTTACTAGCCTCACTTGTCATTTTTAAACACCACAACAATGATTAGAAACAGAATAAATAATATTACTACATTGCCCTGCCATTAGAGCAGAGAAAAGTCCACCTTCATCATGCCCATTTTCAATTGAAAAAGTTGCTTTTATGCTTTGCATGTGGTGCGTGGTTGGTGGTTGGTGGCAAGCAGTGGTGGGTGACTGACAAGTGCAAAAATGGTATAATCATCATTATTATGTTGTGTCTTGTCTAAGGTAGATTAAATTGTAAAATGCCATATTAGATACATACTATGGTAGTATCAGTTAGTTTTACTATGTTGTTATCTACAAGTACCATAGGTAAGTACCTATTAAGGTATTAAGGTACCATACCATAAGCATTATCATTCTTCTCTATCTTTTTGTTACCTTGTATGATTACACTTGTGGTGAGTACACACAGTACCTACAATACTATGTGTATGCCATCATTTTTTGTATGTACCCACAATAACCTAATTGTATCATTTGCTGTTGCTCAAACCATCTAAATTGACCAGCAATTGAATAGTAGGTATGCAATAAGTATATATGATATCAAGAGAGACCTAACAAAATTTAGTTCATGGAAATTTACAGAGGATTTTGTATGACTTTTGGGAAAATAAAGTGAAAGCATTTATGGGAAAAATAAACAATTCTGAGGTCCTTCCTTTCTTTAGTGGTCAATTCTGATATACAAACCATATTTCAATCATTGCTAATGAGTGAGATATGTTGTAATTTATAACCAAATCATGATTATTGGAAGCCATTTGTAAGTGCAATACTCAAAAATATCGAACTTCCTGAAAGATCAATTTGGTAGTTGAAAACAAGACATCCAATTTCATTTTCTGGTGATTTGTCCTAGATATTGTGTAAACTTATTTTTAACTTGTTAGTGAGTGAAAAATAAATGAAATCTTAATATTATAATTAAGTACAAGCAACAGACTGTTTTCAAACTATTTCTTGTGGATAAGGAATGTTCTGAGTTAAAACAACAGAATGTAAAATAAAAGTCATTGATAATTTAAATGAAAAAATTATTGTCCAATAGCACATAAAACATCAAATTATTCAACTGCATATTTCTAGTGTTTTGTATTTGCATCAAAACACAATCCTGATTTTCTATTTATTGATAGTGAATAAGGAAAGCAATAACTTATATTTGAAATATGCCAATTGAAAACCCTAGAATAATAAAACAGAGATTTTAAAGTACATTTTGTTGGTCCGTTTGGACAGGTCTACGTGGGATGACTCTCCTAAATTGCACCTGAAAGCCCTAGAATAATGAAAAGCACTGGTTTCCACTAAATAATCTAAAAGATAACAAAAACTAAAGGTATCTATCTGAATTCTATATTCAAAGGCACACAAATAAAATATATTATTTTTCAAGTGGCCACTAGTAATTAATGATAATGAATGCTTTGAGTTAAAATGAAACTAAATCAATTTATATCTAATTGGTAAGTCTGAAAAGACTAATGTTTGAATAAAATATCTGTAAGATGACCAAAAGAATCAAGGTTCCCAGCTTCATCATTTAGTGATTTCCATTAACACCATAAAAGTATTTCAAACTGTTGTTTGTATGTGAAAAATGTTCTAATAAAAATGTCAACTACATATCCCAAAAACAGTTGTTTGCTTCAGTACTTTTCAAGTACAAGCACAATTAATAATATGGCTAAAAAACAAGGTAAACTTTTACATTTTGACAAAAGTTGTAATAGACACATGTTTTGAAGCTGTATAACAATTTAGTCTTTATTATTAAATATCAAACTTTACTTTTTAAATCTAATAATATTTACAAATGATGAATAAGGCAGTCCAATAAGTGCTTTCAATCAATTAAATACTGCTTAAATATTTATCATCCAATACTTTTTTATTTGGATAAAAATCAAATTAGTAAATTGAATTATCTTGTGTCTGAAATCAAAACACATCTGCTGATTTTCAACTTGCATTTAGATAATGAGGAAAACACTTTTGTATTTGAAATATGATAATCAAAATTTATTGATGATTACAATACTGTAAAAATACTAATTTCCAGCAATTGATCCATTGGATACCCAAAAGAATACAAAGGTTTCTAACTAAATTCTGTTGAAAAAGAATTGCCTTAAAAAAAAATAGCTAATATTCATCTAAAAAAATAAGTTTTTCAGAAAATAGATGTCCATCTCAACAAAGAATTTTCTTTCTGATTTTTCTCAATAGCCAAAAATGTGAGCATTATCTACAGCTACTATGGTATTATATATGTTTTCTTTGTTTGTTTTACAGCAATGGCTTAGTTTCTGCCTTAAACCCATTTAGCAAATTAGCAAAGACTGCCCATAGGATTTGAAATGGCTTCTTTTCACAGAGAGGGTCTGATAAATATCCATTAATTTCACAGTCTTGATGACCATCATTTATGATGTATCAGTTTCTAATAAATACAACAATTTTCACTTCTACATCCAGCATTCTAATATAATTCTGACAACTTCTATTATTTCAAATACAGCCTTTGATTAATAACTTTTGATACATTTTATGACAAACTACTGAAGACTGTAACTCATTTCCCTAAAAATCAATCAAATACAACAATTTGACATGTAAACTGTTGAGGTGAAAAATAATAATTTTCATGCATTTGGGATATCTTTCTTTTACCCTTATCAAAAAAATAAAAAGGTACAGAGTTCATGAGATCATTACAAAATAAAATTTGTTTTAATTGTTGTCGTTAATAATATTATTCTTATTCTGTCAATAACTCAGTAATGATGATTGATTTTTGAGTGGAAGGAAAATGTGTGGTATCAATTATGGACCAGAAGAAGATGAAGGAGACAGTTCATTCTATTGCTGCCCCAAGTAATGGGGGATGGATAATTGTAGGTTTTGGGATGATATTGGGAAGTAAAATAAGTTCCAAACATTAGATTAAGTCTGAGAATTATATTGAGTCTGATCACATTTGGATCAGTAACACAAGCATTATGAATAGAAGATTAAAAAAGTTCATAAGTTGATTACACCTAAATAGCAATGAAAATTTGGTTATTCATGCCATTGCCCACCATATGTTATCTTGTGATGATGAAAATTAAAAAAATAACTATAGTATCATTGATAACATTGATATTAACATAGTTTGAAAGAAATTAATAAAATCAACATATATATTTTGAAAGATCTCAATTCATAGTTAAGTGAAAATGAAATTAAATGTAAATTTTCATTTTGAGAGGATTGTGTGAATAACTTGAAGAAAGGGATTACACTGTATAATTGTGAAAATACTTAAACCCAACTATATTTGTTCAACTTGTGAGTTTTGTTAGACATATTATATAAATAATGAAGTTTGCAAAATAAATCACCTAAAATATTGATTCTTCTCCAGTCATTGCAAAAAGTCTGTTTGTTAGAGAACACATAGTAATTACTAATAATCACAAATATTTCCATAAAGTATAAAAATAAAACAAAACCATTTTTTGACCATTCGATATGCATATAAAAATTATTGATGATTTTATTTTTGTTTTGATATTTTTTGTAAAAAATTTAATAAACTGCATAAAAAATTGCTTACTCATGAGTTTTTTTGTAACAATGCAATAAAATAAGTACTGCGTTATAGTAACCAAGGGTATCCTTACTACCTCAATTTTTGGCGTCATAGTATACATGCAGCATTGTTCTAGTAAAGCCATGAGCATGAGACATGACACAGATCTTAAAAACTTAAATGTCAACACCAATTATGATTTTTAAGTTATGAGCATCATATTCTGAAAAAAATAAACTAGTTTTACTTTTGAGCAGAAAATTGAAAGGATGTCTTTTTTCATCTGGATAATCTAAGTTATACCACACCATGGAAAGACCACTCAAAATAATCATCATTTACTAAAACACAATATGATTGTTCAGTTGTTGCTTAATACAACTCACACAAACTATGGAAGATTTGTTTCAACAAGAAAACCTCTTCACCAGGTTGGTGTCTTTTGAAGGGCTTTGGTTTTTTCATATTTGATAAGAGATTAATTTTCATACAAAACATAAAATTAAGGTTGGAAGAATGGCTGATACATTATTATCATCCCTATATTTTTTTTCTTTAGGTTCAAAATTTTTAAAGATATTCTGTCCAAATTGTAGGTTGGAAAATGAGGACTTGATCCACCTTTTGCGCTGTCCCAATGATGACTGTATAAAGTACTTTGAACTGTGTATACAACAACTTGATGAGTGGGTTGAAAGGATGCCTACAGATCCTGAGCTTGCTGAGTGGGTGTTGACTTTTCTATTATGTTACGATGATGTTGATGACATTGGATACTTGGCGTGTTTGTACTCTTCCATCCTGACCTATACATCTGGCAGTCAAGTGCAGACTGGCTGGTCTCACTTTTTGGAAGACAAATTTTTGGTCAATTTTTGCACATTTCAATTGATTTATTTGAATGGTTTGGTTTCTGCTTTGATTGCAGTAACACGGTTCAAACAACTATCTTACATTTATTAGACATAAACCATGGGCAGTGGCATTTTAGATGCCTGTCCCTTTGTCCTCATGTGCAAGGTGTGAATGTTTTGGAGCCTCAGGCAGAAATTGTTTCTAAGATGGAGAAATATATGCATATGGATTCTGCCTTGGTTCCTCATGAGTGTCATTTTCTCCTCAAGTGTGATGCGTCTGCCTTGCATAGGAAATCTCTTTATGAACAAGCATATTGACTTGCAGCTATTCAGGATGTCCAAAAAGATAATAGAAGAGTCAGTAGAAGTCAGAGAAGTAAACACTATTGTTTCTCATCATCTTCTTTGAGTGATGGTTCTCCTGAGTCTCCTTCAGCTGACTCTGATGATAATAGTAGTTCAAAGGATAGTCAGTCTGTATTGGCTCATACTTCACCAGATGTGTCAATAGCAGGTATAGAAGGTTCTCTGGGGTTCATGGTTTGTATGATGGTGTGGCTAATAAAAGGAGGAAGCCTGATCAATCATTTTTTGATTTAGGTATTGCCTGCCTGCTCATCAATTTAAATTTTTCGTTAGAAGTAGATCCATTCCAGTGGTACTGTCCTCATCACCTTGCTATTTGGCTAATCCATCCAGAAATTCAAAATACTTGATAGTGTCCTTCCCATAGGGGTAATTTCAATATGTTGATGCATCCAACTGTCATCATTTGTAACATAGCTAAAATTGACAGACTCAAATTACTGAATTTATGTATTTTCACACAAACACAGTAAGTTACGACAACAACAGGTTTTTATAATCATTGTGTATAATTGTCAGAGTAAGATTGTTCCAATGATTATTGTTATACATGAGGATTCAGATTTGAAGTCATTGATAGATGTTTCACTATTATTTTTGTATTGAATATTAAAATGATGATCATGTTGCATTCTGTGATACAGACCCCATTTCTCTTCTATTTACAAATTTATTATTTCTAGTTGTCTGTATTTGTACAATGTGCTGTTTGTAAAACTAAAAGGGCAAATCAAATTTTCTATAATCATATGAAATATATCTACTTATCACAGAACATATTTGGTCATTTTTTTAATAATAGTCAGAAATTGAAGTATATTTTAAAGTGCTTCAACCTTCTCTACACTCTAAAAAGGAGTTTCTGCTAACAAACTTTATTGTTTACACATAGAAAAGAATTATTCCCAATATCCATACAAGAATTCTGTGATAATTAAGCCATTAAACTAACTCTTAATCTTAAGATATACCACTTGCTAAAATATATATTTAAGAAGTTTTGTGTTTGGCAGTTGAAACTCATCATTTGTAATGTAGATTTGGTGCTGTTCTGATTTAGATGATCTTTAATTTAAGCCTTAAGTCTTGTAGCCACCTAGAGATTTGGACTTGTCTTGGGTCCTTTTTCATTTTAATTATTTGAATGATTAGCAGGAAAGTATGAATATTTTGTCATGTAAAAAATGATATTGGTATCATTCAGAATCAGCTAACACAACATGTACTTTTTTATCCCCTATATGCTCTTACTCTTAACACTTGACAAAATTGATTAACCTGTACTCAAAAAATTCTATGGATAAGTTTTTTGTTTGTCATTGTCACTGTGTTGAATTCTGGATGTTAAAAATCATTCCAAGAAACATGTCTAAACATTCAAAGAAAATCACTTTCAATAAACTGATATCTTCTACCTTTTCGCATGAATGACTGATCTTCATCACCACATGAAAACACATTAACATCTTGGGGTTCATTTTTGTTATCTGAGCTGACCAGTTATTCTATTTCTGTGTCCAGGGGACACAAACAACTGCCACCTTTGATATTATTTGAGTGGTCAATTTTACTTATATTGCAAACAATTGATGTCATATAGAGTTGGTTAGAAAAGTCTCAACAAATAACAAAATACAACAAAGTAAATTTCACCAAGACTCCAGGACATCTACAAAAAAGGGAATTAGTTGGATTTACTCAATACCCAACAAACATACAAGTAAGAGTGGAATAGATTAGATTATTATAGATCACTACCACATAAAAGGGTTTGGTTTCCATGTGAGTAAAGTATGATTTTTCCAAAAACAATGATACAAAAAATATAGAGTCCTTCCTTGTGCTTGTTGCTTGGTTAGAGTAAGGGGTAAGGGACAGAAGGAAAACGCGGTTTTGAAAATAAAAAAGTGGTTACCCACTTCTGCTTTGTTTAAGCATTGACATCAGCATTTTGTGTTTGGGTGCATATTATCAGATTTTTTTGTGATGACAAGCCAAAAACACTTGATGTTTTTGAAAAGTTTGCACCCTTCACATACATTAGCAGAGATGGTGCTTTATGCAAAACTTTATTTGGTGGCTAATTCAGACATTGCAAATAATTGGAGAGTTCCCTTTTTAGACTTAATTGATGTGAGCCTCATTAAGACTTTTTACTTTGAGGTTAATCTTGAGAGAGTGATTCATTGTTTGTGATAAAAAAGCAAAAAGATTGAATGATAGATGATGTTGTTATTTGAAATTAGGGTCATGATTGAGGAATATCGTCAGTGGCAATGCAGGTTGCTTTGCTTCTGGTGTGGTATCATTTTGGAGTGCATCAGGTTTGGACTCCTGGACATCTTAAGAACTTAGCTCCTACTTTGATTATGGCATAGAATTCTGCCCAAATCAGTCAAAATTTGGCTGAGTCCTTTTCTGTATTTTTGGTTGATGATGGGGGATGGACTTGGGGCAAGAAGTGTCATCATGTGTTTGGACATTAGTTCCCTCTCCACAATGCAGTGATACAATTTGCAATGAATTGTTTCCATTTGGAGCCCCTGGCATTATTATTTGGTGGGTCATGTGAGCATAATTATGGGCATAAGGGAGGCTGGTGTGAGTCATGTTCCAATTTTGGAATTTTGATCTGAGTGGCTACATTATGTCAATGTCAGCAATTGATGCTGCGTGTGGGGAGTCAACCCAAAGGATTTTGGCTGGGAGTGACCACCAATCATTTTTGATATTTTAATTGTTCCATATGGTACACAAATATTGTTGTAAAAATGGGATTGTGCATCTGGGCCCTGTGAAATCTTCCTTATTGAATACTGCTATGCTTCCATCCCATTTTGTTCTGATCTCCAAGGATTGGCCACTCGAATTGTTTCTTCATGGTCCACAGCAGATGATCAAAGTGATTTATATCCTGCACAGGAGTGACAAATCAATAAAGAAACCAATAGATTCTTCATATTCTTTTGATAACACATTAGATTCAAAAAGTCCAAGTCAACCAAAAAATACTGTACAGGATCAAATGGAGAAATTCCTAAAGCCCCTGATATTTTCAAAGCTGGACAAGTATAGGAAATTGCCCATTTTTTACTATGTTAGATTGATGAAGTGAGATGGTATCACTGATTTGAAGAAGTACTTTATGTCATACATATTTAAAGAAAAAAATCCCACAACCAAACACAGAATATGAACAGATCTTTTCACTTTTGATAGATGTTGCATTATTATATGTTAGAGCTAGTTCTTGATAGGTTTGAGAAATGTCTTGACAAAAATTCTCAAATACTGAGAAAATTACAATTGCTTTACTTATTGTTTAAATAGCTTTCACTATTGGAATCATCAAAGGAGAAAAATCTCATTAACATAGAGAATGTACTATCAAAAAAGTTGGTGTCTACTTTATTTTTTTTTGCTGGGCATTGGTAGTGGCATGTCAAGAAGATCGGAA
>JALLOT010000624.1:0-18859 GCA_036939595.1 Thalassiosira livingstoniorum
TGAACGCATGCTTGGAGCGAGTTGACCACTCTTTTTCCCGTGGTATCATCATGTGTTCATCAGACTTGGTGTAAAAAAAAAAGATCTGGAAGTCAGTGCACAGCATCAAAAATCGCGCGTGAAACGCGCAGAGACGACATGAGCCAATCTAAAGATCGCACCCAAGACAGATGTAAAAAGTTGATTTTCAATTTCATTAACCCAGAAATGACCATGACATCTGGTATATATGAACACAAAATGTTCGTTCGTAGGTAGCCTCTTTACTGTAAGCCTACAAATTGGTCAAGTTTTATAACAGCTTGTCCAACGTTGGACAAGATAGATACTACTACGATCTACATAGGAAGTTGTACCTGTCGGTTACATACTCCCCTCAGTTGTAAAAAAACCCTAAGGTACGCCTTGGTATTCCACATCAGTGGGCCAGAAAACGCATAAAAGAAACCGGGAAACCGCATAGTTCTGCTAAAATGCGCATGTAGAAATAGTATCTAGGCCACTCCCATGCCAATCCCGCATACAAATCCGCACAGAATGAAAACCCGCATAAAAATATCAATAAAACAAGCTGAATAGGCAGTCTGCATAAATTTGAGATCACAAGTTATGCCACATGAAAAGGTCTTGTATGGCCAACCAGGTGTGGTACTTACACTTTCAATGGGAAGATGGGAGCTGGAGAGAAATATATATGGACAAGGGATTTAATCAAGGGCGTCTGCTCTCACCAGTCTTTGCTGCAATCATTTTTAAATGCGTTTTGGGACCACTTGATGCAGCACTAAAAGAACAAGCCACAGATTGGTTGTTGGCAGGAGACAACGGGGATGATGGATACAGTAGTATCACAAACTTGTGGGCTTGGATATATGATGAAGTGTAGGTAGTGCCATACACAGATCTCAGATTCTTTTGTGGAGAATTCACCACGCTAGCTACGCCACTGGGTGCGAAAGTAAACCCATGAAAAACTCGAATATTAACATCTTGCAACGGCAAATCAATTCTCCCATCACATTGGGATACCAACACCCAATGGACAAAAGACTTGGAATACTGTCTTGGCCGGTTCTCAATACAACAATATCAATATCAACTTAGAAAATTACACTAGAAAACTAGGCAGAGCATAACTTTTGTCTTTCTTTTGCATACAAGAAGCACACAGCAATGGCAAACAGGGCCATAAATACATAGTATCATCTACACAAAGTGTAGGGAATTGATCAGCACATGATCAACCACCACAGCAACTATTTATACTTGACTTTCCTTTTGTAACGTAATTCAGGTTCATTCGGGGTAGGAGGGTTAGATACAGCTGGCTTAATAACCCTACGGTAGGGGTTAAGCCGCGGAGACTGGCGGCGCCTTGGCGGAGCCTGCTGAGGAACATGCTGATCCAATTCCCCGCGTTGACGCCTCACTTCCGAGCGAGTAAGGCGCCGACGGTCAGCAAGGAGAAGCCGGCGAGCATGAATGGCCGCCTCTTTAGCAGATTCCATTTCTGCCACCCAAAAATCTAGATCAGCGGCAGTGCCTTCCAATAAGTTCTCAAAATCAACATCGAGGAGATCTTTGTGATCATCAAGGAGATCCATTGGATCTGTCATTGCAAGCTCTTTTGTATGATCAATAAGTTCTTGTAGTTGTTTCAGATTTTTCTGACCCGAGACCTGATGGTGAACCAACTGGTTCCGGAAGCACCATTGGGCGTGGGTAATCTTAAGGAGTCGTGCAACGAGCTGATTTGACCATTTGCGCGCGCTGCCTTTAAGATTTCGTGCCTCAACATCCAACAATCGTGATTGATAGAACATACGAGACACCCTGCCTTCCAGAAGTGCATCCCATCCCAATTTATCCTGAGAGCGAGCCAGTGCAGAAACATCACTAAACGGGGGAACACAAGAGAGCATCGACTTTGTACCACGAGCCCGTAAGTATCTAACCAGGGTAGTCCGTAAGGCAGAGGACGTGCAAGTAGAACCTAACCATTGATCCAGTTCATCCACAGAGAGATGAAACATCTTAGTCCGCATCTCATCCCTACATCGAAGAATATGAGCTGTAGACTCGTCAACACCACCACAACTTGGGCAAACATTTTTAACAGACTTGTCGAACTTAGATAAATGTCGATTTGTACCACAACAATGGGTAATGTGTTTGGTGATCCAGGCACTGAATGCCGGACCGTGGCTATGAGTGACGGAGCCTAACGCCTCCCAGTCCACCAAGTCAAACAACTTCCTATCCAAAATCTTCTTGTCATGGAGGACCTTTCGAGCCACTTTAGCACCCCAGACGTCATAAACTTTATCTTTGGTCTTGGAGAAGCATTTGCGACCTTGGCATGTAACCCGTAGGCGTTCAAACGGGAAAGAACTTGTGATAAAATGATTAGCGAAGATACTCTCGACAATGGCATCCTTTGCCATAGCATCACAGAGACAATTGAGTTTCTCAAGGGAGGACAAATGACACCAGGGAACCACATCATCTTTATGGCTGGCAACATAAACGTTCGAAGACTCCAAACATGTTTGAAGACGAACATTTTTGTAGGCACGAAGAATGTCAGCCTGTGATTGTTTAGCAGGGAGAGAACGGTGCAGGTGATTGCCATGAGAGTTGACACCTTCGTTGTCACACCCAAACTGAATTGATGGTTTATCTGCCATAGGGGAGCCCACTGTCGCTGCATAGATGGTCAGGGCTGCCAGATAGGAACCCAAAATTTCGCCACGATAATTGCCAGCACTATTGGATTTCTCGACTAGTACTCCCTTTGCTAACTGACCAGACTCAGAGAATTGGATAATGAATGCCCCTGAACAAATGAGTTTGTCAACCATTGGCATGAAGGATCCATCACTGCAGACCAGAAGGGTACCATTGCGAATAGAGTTAAGAATCCAAGACCCATCACCATCACAATGATAATCACGAAAAAGAGATTGGTTAGAGAAGGACTGAATAACACCCCAAAATGACAGGTCTGATTGGAAAGAGGGTGGAATGGCTGACGTCGAATGGAGCTTGACGGTCTGAGCATCAATCATAGTGATACTGGCGAAGACGCAGTCTGTAGAAACGAACTCAATTTGGCGGGAGAGGTGATATGTCTCTTGGTGTCGAAGATTGTACCTAGACTGTCTCCTGGAGTACACCACCACAGTAGTGGCATCGATGCAATAGTATACTTCATCCCGTTCAGGAGAATATTTCCAGTCAGCTTCAAGATGTGGAGGACAAACGAATGACCCCAGTGGAGAAGGCAGAGTCAGTGTAGATTGGAATAGAGTCCGAATTGCCGCATTCCATTGCTTGAAGTCATTTGCAGTGGGTTTCTCGTACGAGAAGGACCATGAACTCTCAAACTGATGTCTGGTAAAGACTCTTTCATCACACGTCTTACCATCCATCAACACCAAGTCCGAAAGAGAGGATAGGTGTTTAAACTTTCTTACTCGGTTGATGGAGATGAGGGACTTTTCGGAGAAATTACCACTGTCCACGAGCAGCTGCATAATGGATTTGTCGTTTTCTCGACATAAAGGGAGTGACGACGATGCTTCCATCTCAACCGTCAATTCAAAAAAGGAGAGAAGGGACCATAGGTGTTGGAACCAGGTCTGTGTAGCAAGAAAACCATACTTGGAGTAAGGCAATGAGAGCAGGTTTCCAGAAAGTCCTGTCTCAAGCTGAAGGACTTCATAGGCGTGCTTGAGAAATGATCCGACAGCATCAGGCATGCTCCAATGGCGAAGAAGAAGGTCGATTTTGGCACAGACGCACTCGATATTCAAGTTGGGAAGGCCAACACCATGAAACTTCTTTGGAAGGGTCCTGAACTCTTTCCTGATGTTCCTATTCATCCCCAAAAACGGGAGAAGCTTGTAATAAACTCTCCCATATGCAATCTCCATCTTTTCTGGAGGATAAGAAACCACACCAATGCCATAGCACATGGATGGTGTAAGCTGTGATTTGAGACTAATCCATGCATGCATGCGTGGAAGTGGGCGCAGAGCAAGTTTCTCAGCCCATCCCAGACCATTCTGTACAATACGTTCCTCCACATGTGTAGCAAAATCACCATCTGGGCTAGAGAAGATACCCAGGCCCTTGGTAGCCTGAGAGCATGGGAGGAGTGGAATCTCAACGTCTGACCCATCAGGTTGAGGGATAGTCAACTTTGGGTTCCCCATCTCTTTCGGAGTCTGAAGTTTAGGGACTCCACGACGAAATTTCCACAGCATAAGATAAGCGTTGCATTTTTTCTTCTTGAGGATCCCACCTGTAGCTTGGACAAGTCGCCCCCAGTCATTAATGGCAGTTTGTACACGACGAAGAAAAGCCTCTTTGGGAGTGTCAAAAGTAGGGGCCCAGTGTAGGAGATCAGTGTCATCCACAAAGATAACGGCAGCCATCCACAGTAGGACTCCGCTCCATGCAGAAGCAAGTCTCGCACCATGACCCAACACCTTATAGCCCTCTACCATTAAGGCACTGAGGCAGTTGAATGCCGGTGGTGCAAAGCCACTGCCTTGGCCATCTCCCATGGTAGGATTGGAAGCAGAGCCACCATATGGTTCCTCCGAGAGACCATAAGCAGTGCTAATGTAGAATGCCATTGACTGCATAATAAGTAACCACATAGCCACTGCTTTCGCCGGAACACCAAAGGCTTGGCATGCAATGCTTTGGATGGGATGCGCAACTCTGTCATAAGCTTGGCCCAAATCGCATTTAGAAATTGATGCTGGATGATGTTGTGTCCGAACAATGTCACTGAAAAGGATGGTCGAAATGCTACCATCTTCTGTTCGTCTACCCTTTCGAGCAAATTGCTCCTCCGGAATAGCGCCTTGTGCCACTGCTGCATCCATCATATGACGAGCAAAGACGAGCTTTGTCCACCAATTTGCATCAGCTTCAAAGAGACAAATGGCCCTCATATCTTCCATGAGCACTGCGCCAAAGATCTTCTCCAGGAGAACCGTTATCCCAAATCCCCATCGTTCCAAGGGAACACCTGTGCGTGCACAGATAGATAGTTTCCATGCATGGAGCGATGCATTATGTCGGTCCGATGCCGCAGCACGGTAGTGACTCATATGAAGTCGAGAAGGACTTGACTTCACACGCTCATCTTGAGTCTTCCAATAGAAGACAAAGTCATCTGTTGTAACAAAGATAGACGTTTCATGAGATGACATGGTAGCATACTTTGCTGCAGCACGTTCACAAAGAGTCCTAGTATAGATATCTGTGTCTGGAGGGAAGGTGTATTCTCCCCTGAGAATAGCAATGGTGGCCTCAGTGTTACCACAATAACCGACATCATCAAAGATGGCTTCTTGAAATATAGGAGCAGAGTAAGCTAGCCTAAATCGATCATCCAATTCACTGGATGCATGACGGCAAAGATTCTTCTTATCATGGAACATAGTGGAGTGTTCCATGCCCTCCTCCATCACTTGAAGGGCACCCATGGCTCCACTCGTTCGAGGATTAGTTGTTTTCTTGATGTTGCGAAAGGTTTTTTTCGTGCTCTCTGTCTTCAGGATAGAGACTATGGCATTTATTGCTTTCTGGTCACTCCTCTCTCGTGCATCTTTAAGACGATCATGCAAGTGAGCCCGACGTAGTCGAGGAGCCTCCTTTCTCAGAGCAGCAATCTTGTCATTAACTGAAGCAAGGAGAGTAACCCGTTGTTCTGGTGTGATCAGATTAGGGGGATCAATAAGAGCTTTTCGGCAGGCCCTGCGAAAGTTACGGGAGTCTTCCATTTTGCCATCATGATACTTCTCCATCAGTGTGTAGAGACGCCTCCGTTGTAACCAAACACCAACCTCCGGGCTGTAAGCAATTTTACCATCAAAGAACTGATTGGACTTATCCTCAGCACACAGCATGAAGTCCCGAAGCTGGTTGTCCCATTTGCTCATTGAAATCTGAAATTCAGCTTCCGTAATATGCCCAGCTTCGAGACGATCTGCTTCAGCGTCAAGAATAACAGTTTTATCAAAGAGTCGATGCCTGAGAGCCAATTGTTTTAGGACCCTATTATATTTGACAACCGCCCGAGAACACTTGCACGTCAGCTTGCGGGACTCAGCTGCACCAAGGGTCGGGTAAGGCGTACCAAGAGCAGAATACGCACACAAATCCACCACATGGAGACGATGATCACCGACTCCTCGCCCATGTTGACAAATCATGTAGTTGCGACATACGAGCCCTGGACTTTTAAACAAACCCTTGATAGCTTTCTTGCCCCGAATGTGTGAAGCAGGAGCTGGAACTCCATGAAAGGACATGCACAATTCTGTCATTAAAAGATCGTCCTCCTGGAGACGCCTTGCCAATCGACCCGTATAAATGCTTTCATTAGCATCCGTCATGAGCAGGACGTTAAAGTCAGAGTTTCTCCACTCAACTAGCTGTTGGACAAGGTCAAGGAACCACAGAGTCCGTGGACAACGAAACTCGCCCTTTTTCAGATAGTACCTCCTATGTTGGTGCCAAACTGTGGAACGTTTCAAGCGACGTTTACGATTCTTGGAGCAACGTGAGACTGTAGTCGGACGTACAGGCTGATATGCTGTAATCAAAACTGTGGTGTATCCACCAAATCCCACCTTAACCCAGGACCAGCGACCAAGCCCAGACGGATCCACACCCATCTCAGACACAAATGACGTAAGACGATTACAGACCAAAGCTGAAGTTCCACCCGGTTGACTCCTCTCAAACGATTCATGGATATTATGGGCCTCGATGCACCGCTTCTGTTTGCCTGGTAGGAACAACTCCTGAGGGCGCATGTCATGATCAACCATCGACCAGTTGATTTGATCTTCATTCGAGAAAACACCATCGGCCTGGAACTGAGTGATAAGGTCATTGATCTTCTTGACTTTCCACATTGAATGAAATATTCCAAGGCTATTGCGGTTCTCAAATAGGATACGAATCACGTCATCTGGTTTTTTGGGAGGGACCCAACCAATAGCATCTTTTGCAAGTTCCTGGAGCTGCTCCTTCACCCGAAGTTCCTCTGCCTTCCTAGTTTGTAGTAGTTCCTGTGCTGTGGCTGTGAGTTTCTCTTGCTTCTTTTGTTTAGGAGTTGCTTGTTCTTTCTTTACTGCAGACAAGAGTTGATGAAATGTTGGCTTGTTTTTCTTGAGAAACTTTCTTGTTGATTTATGAAGTGTATGAAGACGATGAATTTGCTGGTTAGCACGGAACCTACCAGCACGTTGTTGAGATCTGAGAGATCTCAATGAGGCGACCCCTTCGCCTCGAAAACCCCCGGGGTGGGCACTAGACCTTGGATCCTGGAACGTGCCCCCATCCAGGATCCCATCACTATTACTCATCTCTCATGATGCGCCTTAATGGCCACCATCATGAGATTCCCTACCACCTCCCACACCATCACCACCACCTTCCACCCTTGCCTTCAACAGACGTAAGGCAGCCAATTCCTTCACCATCGCTTCGTTCTCAAGTCTAAGCTTCTCGGCAAGCTCTTTCGCTTGAGCAGCCGCCAGGGCCTGCTCCCGAGCGGATACTAGACCAAAACTTGAGTCCACAGACATCCCCGACACGTTGGACGTCACAGATGCATCATCCCCACCTGATACCCCCTAGGAACCCGGAATCGAAATCACTTTAGACTGTTCTTCCGAGGCAAGTTCAGAGAGACGATTGTCACGTGCATTGAGAGCAAATTGTTCTGTTGTGACAGAACGAAGAGACTCCTGACCATTGGTTTGACTAGTCCCCGTCGCCACCGTATTTGAGTCATCCACCTCATCAAGATCCTTCAATTGCTCTACTGCACGTTTGAAGTTCATCCTCTCAGCTAGTTTCTCCATCTCTGTCGTATCAAAGCGTTGCTTGCCATGCTTAAAACGAAGTGCAGAAGATCCCTCAGCAGGTTGCTCAGGTAAGAGGCCAGCAGCAATAGCGTCAGTGATAAACTTGGACTCCTTCGTTGCAAACTTATACTTGCATTCCCAAGTCTTGGGATCAAAAGTTGATTCACTGGCCAATTTCCTCTCATCAATGTCGAAGGACTTCATCAAATCATTCTTGCAGGGAATGCTATAGCCACGGACGACCACAAGATAGTGCTCAAACCATTGAACAATGAAGGGAACAAACAAGGAAACCATTGATAGATGTGCAACAGTATTTGGAAACGAAAGAGTATGCATTCCAGCATTTGGGCCCTCATTGATGGGGACGATGCTGTCCACAAGTTGACGTGTGTCCGGGAGCTGTAAGTTGAGAAGTTCCTTCCGAATGGAGGTATACTTGAAAGGTGGAGGGGTGTTGGGATCTGCCATTTTGACCTTAACAGTGTAGTCCAAGCTGGTGATGAACGGGACCTCAACCGATGTCACTAGATGGTTGTAGTTCCGATGAATAATCTGCTTCTTAGAGTATACCACTTTTTTGGCCTCGGAGATATTACCAGTCGGAACCTCCACAATATGAGCACGACGTCCAACAAATTTTGCCAACCAACCAGTCTCGTTCAGTTTTTCCACTACCGGACGGATGCGCGCCTTGTCATTATTCGAGAACTCAATCCCAGCCCACTTCTTAAGATGATCGTCGTATTCTCCACCATCCAAATATTGTAGCACTTCCTTGGACGTCTCAGATAGTTTCAATTGGCGTTGACCTTGATAATGGACAATGAAAGGAGGGAAGTCCACACCAACCCATTTCTTGTTAATCCCCTTCTTCTGAAGTTTAATTTCCATTTTTGTAAAACCGTCACGAAGTAGGGCCTCCAGACCCTTTGGACACAGATCTACAGAGGCTGCACAGATATGATACCCAACGGAAGTACCCACAGACTCCATCGCCTTTCTCTTAGCAGACACAGCATGAGGGCTAGCAATGATGTTGGCTATCTGAAGGACATGATCAGGATGGTAGCGCGAGGAGAAATAGAAGTTCAAATAAGCCTGAGGTTGAGCCTTAGGATTGCCCTCCTTATCGGTTCCCCATGCCTTATACATTGCCCAGACGTACGGCACTTCTACGTAGGCCTCGGCTTTCTCAAATGCCAAAGGGAATTTTGATGGATCCGTGGATGTGATGCGAGGAAACCCAGTCTCACCGTCGTAGAGTGGTGGAATTGAAACAGATGAGTCCACCTTTTGCATGCATTCCACATACATACGCCACCCCTCCATCACGTGAGAGACAATATCAGCTTCTTTATCTTTCGGGGGTTGAATGGTGAGAGTGATCATTGTGAAGGGGTCGCCATCCCGAATGGGTCGCTCATTCTTGAACCTCGAGGTGACTTGAACTTCCTCCTCATCATACTGTGCCGAATTAGTGCTATCAATCTTGGCTGTGCCATATTTTGGAGTTTTGAGAGAAGGAGAGGGAGAAGCTACAGACTTAGCAATATCAACTCCGGTCGGGGTTGCCGCCGCAGACGGAGAGAAGGGAGACGCATTAACATTAAGCACGGAACCGGTGACAGACTGAGAATCATGGGCAAAAGCAGAGGCAGCTGATGAAGGTTTGGCCATAGATGGAGGGAGCGTATGGTGTGAAGGAGGAGAAGTAGAAATACTACGAAGGTATGCTTTCTCTTCCTCACTGTCGTACTCCGGTTCAGGAGTAGCATGAATGACGTGAATCTGGTCATGTTTATGGAATTCAACTTGCATCTTAGCACCGTCAGGAGTGGACGGGTGTTTATCCTCTGGGGAAGAGGAGTCAATAGCACCGTCCATGTCAGTATCTTCGGTCCCTATACCAGCTGATGATGAGTTCAAATTGGACGAAGACATAGAGGTATGCTTTGCACCAATCGTCCCACCTCCTAAAGAAGCATCAGCCTCGGCAACGCCCTGCTGTTGCAGCTGAGATGAACCACCTCCAAAATCAAATCGAACACCAGAGTTAGCCTTAGTCGATGTGGTAGAGACATTAATGCCTTGGAAAAAGCAAGAACCAGCAACAGTAGATGACCTATCGTGAGCACTACCGGGGATGCCGTCAGATGTACCCGTACCTGACTTGTCACCCATAATGATATCTACAGAACTGCTGCCACCAGTTGCCATAGACTTCTCCGTTGAACCAGACGCACCCAACCCTGAAATGTTGGAAGGGAAACTCTGCCTCAAATCGGCGGCTATTGGGGTAGGCTCAATCTCCGACTCCATGGCATCTGATTGAGAAGAACGACCCTTGTTTCTAGTCATCATCTGATCCCTTTTGCGTGTGGATTTAAGAGTCATTTTCTCTGCCGCCAATCTTTGACTCAAAGTAGGTCGTTTTGAACTGAGCTTCTTTCCCACCCTTGCACACTTCCTTCCCCTGACCCTTGGACGTTTAAAGCCTGACAAAGGAGTACTTTCATCGATTTTCATGGAATTCAAGCGATCAAAAGCCTCATCGTCGGAGCTATAGTCCTCCCAATCCTCACTCCCATCATCACTGTCATCATCAGAAGTTAACTTAGAGTAACGATTAGACTCCAAAGCCGAATGATTTTTTTCCAAAGCCCTCTGTCGACGTGACTCCTCATTGGACTTATGAAGCCTGTCTGCAGTAGACTCCAGCCGTTCAAGATGATCCTTTTCCCGTTGAATCTCCTCTGGAGGAGTTATATCAAAGAAACTGCGCTCCTCCATTGATTGAGATGATCCCCCCGTCTGTTGACTTTTTTCTTGTTCCAATATCCTGTCAAGTTCTTTTTGCTTCTCAGCTATCTCATCATCCAGCTTTGCCACAAACGCTTCTAATTCCAAAGTCTCCTTAGATGTGTCCTTGTCCGTTGTCCCTTGTGTCCCATTGCATCCATGTTCCGAGGTAGCATTCCCAGACGATTGAGATTGTCCTATGGCCAAAGAATCTGATTGACTTGGGTTGGGCGGATCAGAAGACTTTAAACGATCACACGGGTTGGTGCTCTTATCCAGCACAACATCCTTCTGAGGAAGATCGGGGGGAGCAGGAGCAGAATCATTCCCACCAGCAGCAGATGCTGCCGAGGAGGAAGCTGTCCCTCCCGACCCCAAAACTGACACCTCTGCAGTGGCATCCCGAGTGGAAAGAGCTGATGAAGAATCACCTTTCAAACCAGGAGTAGTTTCACCCAAAGTAGATTCTGGAAGTGATGCTTTCATAGTAGACTCCGTGTTTGACACAGACTTAGATGGAATTGAGGGTGACGCCCCAGACACATCACCAGGGTCAGATGGAGTCAAGGACCCAGATGGGGGTTTGTTGTCATTAATCCCATCAAACAGATCAGAGACTTCAGCACGTCCCGCGCGATCAATCGTAGACCGAAGTTCCTCATTGTGATTGCCAACTGGAGTTGCTGAGGATTCAATACCAATGTTGTCCCCCTCACTGTTTTTAGACTCAGTTGCCGCCGACTCAATCGAATCTTCCTTCGTGACAAGGACATCGGGTAATACATTGCTAGATGAGGAGGAGCCACGTGCATTAGAAGCTGGAGACGAGTCACCAGGAGAAGTTAGAGTTTTTGCCCCATTTTCCGATTCCACTGCCATAATTCCACTCAATGAAAGACCTCCCCCCAACTCGGTGTCGCGTCCATTCATTTTGTCCGACCTACCGATAGTTTCTGTCACTCCATCGTGAATTTTCTCAGCAGTATTGGAAGCTTGACCACCGCCCTCATCCAAATCGGTGCCTTCCAAACCTTCATCCCCCGCATTCGGTGGCACGCCAGTGTCAATATCAACACTACTAGTAGATGTTGCAGCAGCCTTGTACAGCGAAGATGCTGCCCTTGCTAATGAAGTTTGTTTGATTTTAACTTTCACAGGATACGGAAAATCGGCCCGGAGATTGTACCGATTGGAAGATCTTGCTGAAGAGGAGGATGTAGAGTCAACAGCCGCATCCTCCATGCCCTGATCCTCAACAAAGAGAGTGCGATTCGTGGCCCCAGCAACCTGTGGAGACGACGATGGACTATCGACATGGCAGCGCTTATTGCTACCATCAGTCTTTTTCGTAGGAGTAGTTTTGAAGGTAATGCCTGGTGGCTTCGGCTCGCTACTTCCCACACCATCTTTGACTCTCTTCCACGATCGACCACTTGTGTCGACAACGATGGTGGGAGCCGTCTGCGAGGGAGATGCTCCTTCCGTCGACGGTTCAGTCGCAGCCGTCGGAACTGTATGTTGTGACGGCATGGTGGACCCAACTGACGTTAGAGAAGAGATTCTTTTGAGAGGAGACAATCGAAAGGGCTTCGAACAGGACAATGGCAATGTAGGCAATGGAGGCGGTGCTGGCGCCAGCTGGCCTGTAGACACCGTACTGGCTCTACGGGAGTAGACAGCGGATGGCTGAGCCTGAAAAACACCTAGGCGTCGAGAGAGGTGTTGTTGTTCACGATGGAAAAAGAGACGGAAAGAGTCAAGGCAATGGCGATGTGAAACTTCATCAAATATAAAGCCGACACTGTGCCAGGGCGGAAATAGCATGGGATGTCCCATAAACTGAGAGCAACCTGTTTTCGCTAGGCACACTGAATGCACTAGATGGCCCGTGTAAACCCTAGATGTACTAGGAGGTCCAACGTAGTTTCTACGCATGAGTAATAATTTTTAGTAAGAGTACATGTTTTCCCGACCCCCCTTCTACAGAGAAGCGGTTCTCAATACAACAAACAGGTGATGATGTATGCCCAGTGGAACTCACTTCTGGAACTGGAATCTTAGGAGCTCCTGTTGGATCCAAGCAATTTGCCAATGACTTTTTTGTGATTACACAAAGAAAGTTGACTCAGATATGGCTCTCCTAGCTGCTGGAATCACCAACCTCCAAACCTGATTGTGAATTTTCTTGACATGCACAATCTAACACCTCCCTCATCTCCTTGGAGAGGAAGTGCAAACCAATCTGCCAACGCCAGAATTTCCTTGAACCGAGTGGGAATAATGGGATGGACCACTGACCCACACCACAGACCACCTCATATCAAGCTTCTTCCAACACCTCCTGGACATCCAACACTTCCCACAGTATGCTCTCAATGCATCACAAATATCAGTTTTCAAGGGCAGCTTGGGTCTTCTCAATGTATCCAGTCGAGCCATACCTTCCTTTGCTATCACATTTGCAAAAGACCAACATTATGCAGTCAATGGTTTTTACTTCGGGAAAGCACTGAATCCAGTCCAAATCCATCCATCGGTCTCAGATCTTTTCTCACATCCCCTCAATCCAAAATCTCTCATATTGGCATGATTCCATCACCTCCTCCCTCACATTGCACCTTTAGCAGCCCACCCAAAAAGTGAAGATCCAGTGGGGTACCTCCTGGATTGTGCATCTCCAAAGAGTGCCAGAGATAGAATCAAAAAAGCAATGTTAGGGAACCTAGTGAACAATCCTTTGAGATCATACCAAAAGATTCAAAACACTGCATCCCAGGAATGCTTTGCCCTCAAATGTCCATGTCTTTAATTACAATGTCTTGCATCCCAAAACTAAATGGAACACCTAATGATCTATGCTCTCAAAAATAAACTTTGGTTAGATATTTGGCCAGATCAAAACCTCCCACCATGCTGGTGACCCAGCACACATGACCCCGAAGAAGACCATGTTTTCCATTGCATCATCAACAGCAAAACCCCAATGCATGATGCAAAACAAGATCTTTTCGTGTCTCCTCTCCACCAGCTTGCCACAACAGCAGAGATAGTATCCAACTGAGTACAAAAAAAGCAGAGCACTGTGGTTTTACACCTTCTTATCCTAACATGAGACCAATGGACATTTCAATTAAGTTAGATCTCTCTTTGAGACACGTGACAGTCTCCATTTTTCATTGCCCAGAATAGTTATGATATTATTATGCTATGCATGAACTAAATTTAAATTTGAATTTCAAATTCAAGCATCTTTTTCAGCCATAAATACCTCATTGCATTGCAATAGTAGTACAGTAGTACAATTCATTCATTGGATTTTTATGTACCCTCATCTTGTTTCAAACGCCATAAAAACTAGACAACTCTTCCAGCCAGTACTATCACTACTGAAGGAAAGTATCTGGAGACAAAAATAAGTCATTGATGATGGCAATATTTTTGTTCTAAAAAGCAACTCAATGTGAAGATTTTCAAAAGGAAGAAACATTTTCTCCATAGGAAAATAACAATCTCTTGACCAGTCACTCAAAAAATAACATCATCTTCAATTAAAAATAGGGTTTGTTTGAGTTTAAAATTAAAGTTCCTTTTCAGCATTTAGAATCACTGCATTGTTGCCTCCAATACCAAGACATTCAAGTGAATTTCAAATAAAAAGTAAAAAAATTCCTGATAGTTATCCCTGTTTGTAGAGTTCATCAATGTTCCACCTCTTCTGGTATAGTCTCCTCCTGATACAGTGTCTTTATGCCAGCGTGATCATCCTGGTGAGCTTTCACATGAGAGAACAAAAGTTTAAACATCAGGTCCCAATAATGTACCCAATTATTTTACAAATTATCAGAATCACATTAAGATATTTCTCACCACAACTGGCTTTAACCTAGGTAAAAACAGTCCCTTTTCATTGTAGTTCAGTTTTGATTGATTGAAGTGCAAATATGGCAACTGATACAAACTTACTTGTCTTTGTTTACGTTTTCAAATGATTATTTGATCTTGATTTATTTCATTTGAAGCTCCACTGTTGATAGTGTATGACATATTGTAACCAACATTTAATGTAACCACTACTAATTTGGTTGGAAATCTCATCCTTATGCAAGTTCAGTAGGGCAATTACATTCATTAGAAGAATAGAATTCCATGGGATGTTATGCTCATTTAGTTATGATAATAATAATAGGAGTTATTTTCATGATGGGTGCTGGATTTTTTGTCAGCATCCACTATGAAGTTGTCTCATCTTCATGACGACTTAAATTTGGAACAAACAAAATACACACATGTTCATGAGCTCCATTTTGATGTATTCTCTTTCAATGCCTCTCACTTGTTACCTTGGGTGAGAATCTTCCTTCTTGGAGATCTCATTAAAATTGATACATTTGGATTTCTAGTTGGTGAAATGTATTATTTTCCTGAATATTATCATCCCTTGAAAAAAGAAATCAGAGGTTGGACAATGAAAAGATTTTTGAGCAAACAAGGATACTAAAATGGATTGTGCAGTACTTATCAGTTGCATTTCCATCTCCAAAAATATTAAGGAACATCACTAGATCTTTTCCCATGCGTGATTTTTAACAATATTCAGAGTGAATAGGGCAAGCTTTTTTGAGAGTATTTGTGTTCAACATTTAAAAATGGTTTTAAATTTTTGACAATATCATATCCATAAATGCTTAAATCATGCAAATCACTGCTGTAATTTAATGGATGGGTAGTTTATCACTTTTTATCAATTTGAATTATAAGTCTATTAATTGTTAATTACTTTTGTGGTTTTCATGAATTACTACAACAGGTACACCCCCTTGATATTAGATGTGAGAGTTAATTTATAAATAAGAGTTTTTAGAATCAAAAACAAAAGTTTGCTGTTTTGTGGGACTTTGCATGCACAAGGGAGTGATGAGAATATTAATCAGTTGGGTAAATATATTTGATTCTTGTGCTGACTTCCTATTTTGTATGCTTTTTTTTCTGCTAACAACACAAATTAGATATGTTTTTTGATCCCAAATGTCCAGGGAAGCCAATGATAACTGGCAATTTCAAACAGTTGCCTCTTTAGGGTTCTTTGATTTGATTTGTGTATTTGTGGGGAGATCCCCCCCTCAGCAGTCCAAAACCAGAAATCAGTGGAACACTGCCATTATTGGAACAAAGTCAAAAAAATCAATACAATGTCATACTATTTTTGTTTTTAATCATTTTGAATGAGATAACTGATTCAATATCCAAAACTTTTATCACAAAATATACATATTTATCCCCTTTGCAGATATTGTTCCCCAATGTCTTGTATGGTTAATGATCTTTTTCATTGACACTTTCTTTGATTGAATTTCTCTTTTTCTTTTCAAATCATTTCTTCTCCCTCTTTTTTCCATGTTGACGGAACTCCATCACAAATTCCTGGATACAAATAAGAAGAAATGCCATTCCATCAACATGATTGTTTTTCTAAACATCCTTTTCAGTTGCACAGTCAGTATTAGAATACCAACTACAACAAACATGTTTTATCATTACATGACCTCTTTTCCTTGGGATTGAACCAGAAAAATAATAATATGATTCAACATGACTTCCACATTGAATCACTTGGAAACATACCAACAGTGGACAGTTCTTGCTTTTTGGCTTTTCAATATTGATAGTTTCATTTTCACCAGAAATACTACCTGATTCCACAATGTTGTTGCAATCTTCCTCCTCCACCTCAGTTGCAACTTCATCATCTAAAGATCCATCTAAGTACACACAAATATTATCACCACAATGGTACCCTCCGTGATGTCCAATCAGTTGATCCATTGTCTGAAAGTTATTTGCTTTTGGGCACTTTGCATTTCCTGGTGCATATCACAAGAAAACACATTTTGGTGTAACACATTCTATACAAGATAAAACTCTTCATAGTTTGGACCAATTGGCACAATTCTTCATCCAAAAGATATCTAGATCTTGGAGCTTTTTTGTTCAGTGTTGATAGAAATCATAAAGCTCTTCTTCTAGTGTTGATCCTTTCTCAAGGAGCATCTGACTCTCTTCAATAAAGAGAAATGCCTTGCATTCTTTCATTATTTTATTCAGTCAAGGTAATTAACAAAAGAATACAAGTGTTGTGAGAGTTTTGTTGCCTAGACCAGTAACTTGTTGCTTTTGTGGGCACAACATGCATTGATCTTCCCCACACAACTGAAATTCTAAACAATAGGGATTGATCTTGGTGTGATGGAAAAGCAAAGAACTTGGAAGTTCTGTTTATCTTTTGTAGATTGCTGGACATGTCATGAGCTGCTTCATAATATGTTTGGTCATAATGTTGATTGAGAAGCAGGTAGTGAAATTCATTCCAAGATGACATCAATATTTGGTTGTACCAATTTCATGTAAATCTCTTCAGGTGCTTTGAGGTTTTTGAGATCCGTGTAAGACATTTCCATGAACCATTTTCCATAACTTCAATCAATTAGAGAAATGAAATCATTTGAGAGCCTAGTATTGCTGTTTTCTTCTGTCTTCCTCATTTGCACAAAGGAAAGATTTTCATCATCTGCTTCATCATCCTTGTCAGATTTGTCATTTGGTACATGGGCATCATCACTCTCTACTACATTGCTTTCACTTTCACTGCCATCTTCATTGTCAGAGTTTTGGAGTCAGGTTGGTTAGCCTGTTACTTTATCATCACCTTTGCTCATAGGATTTTCACTTAGTTCACTCAATATTCCCAATAACCCTGTCTTTCTCCACAATTTTAAGTCATGGAGGGTGATATAGTTTTGAACTCTAATTTTTTTAAGCTGCTGCAGCAAGTATATTTTTGTCTCTCCATCTTCACAAAATTCAAAAGAATTTACCTCTCTTTAATTGCTTATCAATTTTTTCATTAAAGTTAAAGACTTCATTGCCACAAAACCAATGTACAAATGAAAAAACAAGAGTTTGTCTAAATAGCACTGAAATAAAGACCTATGCTGTCAGTCATGTTGAACCTTAAAGTTTTACTAGCACTGAAATATCACCTGTGTTGTCAGTCATGAAAACCTTGATATTTTTCATAAATTCTCAATGAATTCATGGTGTAAAGAAATAAAAACAAGACTTAAATATCATGAACATGACAATACAAATATAATATCACCTCATGGCTCTAGGATAATAGAAAAGATTAATTGTATCAGCCTTTGCCTTGGAACCTTCATGTAAAATTTACATCCAAATGTTAGCCAGCACTATCATTTTTAAACTGTGATTTTTATAGTTACTCAATGAAAAATGGTCAAAATGAATAAAACCAAGACATAAAACATATTATGAGTAATAAAAAAATAAAAAAATATATTTCAATAAAAAACAAAAAAACACACAATTCATTACCTCTTGTAAGTATCATCTTTGTCAAAATAGCACTAAAAAATATGTGGTAAGACATTAAAACCTCAACATTTGGTTAATTTTTTAATGAATTGAAAAAAAATGAATGAAAACAAGACTGAGAACATCATTTGTATGATAATTGTGACATATAATATTGTTTCATGTCCCTAGAATATTAGAAAAGATAAAATTCATCTATATTTGCATAGAAAGTATCATGCCAAAATTACCTATAAAACTTCACCAAAATTATTGTGTATGACCTGTGTGATTTATATATTTACTCAATGAATTGTTGATCAAAATGAATAAAACAAAGACATGAAACTTTAGTACATTAAACAATTGAAAATACATAATTCATATCATTTTAGGTAAGAAACTCTCTATCAGTATGGCACTAAAAAATACCTATGTTGTCAGTCATAAAAACCTCAATATCAATATTGGTTGATTTCACAATGAATTAATAACCAAAAAGAATATAACCAAGATTGAGAGTAGCATATATGATGATGAAACGGAAATTTTAAAGTACATTTAGTTGTTACTTATGGAAGGCAAGTGTTACCACTTGTCCTAAATTGCACTGAGAACAATATCCCTTGATGCAATGAACTAAGACTCTAATTATTAGACCCTTAAAATCAATTTTTACTAGCATTACCTAGTAAAATTGGGATTTTGAAAGAATGCAATTACTCAATGAATTCTCAACCAATTTACACAAAACTTGAGCTATGCTCAGTTCAAACACTAATCTAAAA
>JALLOT010000625.1:0-18873 GCA_036939595.1 Thalassiosira livingstoniorum
AATGGTGATGTTACGTCGGTTCAAAATCGTTTTGGATTTAAATCCTTGTCCGTATAGGTCCTTAGAGGGTTAAGTTTATCGGAATTGGTGGGAGATTGTGTAGGAATATCGTAGTTGACGAGATCGCGACGGCTAAAGCCGGCGGAACTGCGCCATGGTCGGCTAAAAAATTACAGCAGAAAGCTCTTAGGTAGAGAGGCCTTGTCTGTCCGTCGAATTCGATACTAATAAATCAAAAATACAACACGAGAGGTAGGTACCGAGGTAAATAGGTTGCGGTACTCATCTTTCCCGGACGGGAAACCATGCATTCGCGCTCCCTGTCTGTTATTACCTTGATTCCAGACAAAAATATGACAATGTTTTTTTGATTGAGTCTAGATTGAGTCCCTCTAAAATGCTAATTTCGGCATATTTCAGCAATAGTTAGTTAGATCGGCGCAAAATATTTTGTTGTATCTCAAATGTCCCATGGCAGCTGGTGTCACATTATCTGGCATACATAGAATGAGAAGCGAAACTCTCTAGTCTGTGTAGGTGTAAGGTATTGTATGGTACCATGTACCGTAGGGAAGCTTTAGTCGCTTCTAAGGGCATAAAGCCTCACATATTAAGCCTTGTCACATCATTAAAAACCTTTGGGCAATAATATGCACGAATAGTTGAAGTCACCTATGACTTCGGAATAACTCTTGTGACTAAATTTTTCCGTTTATGAGAAAAAGATTCTATTACCTACAGGTACCTACTAATTACTAAAACTAATTTCATTTTGGGGTAATTTCGACCGATTTCAAACGTAATTTCGTATACTATTTTTTCCAATGTCAACTTCTGTTAAATAGTAGTACTCAATGATGTATAAAATTATATTAATATGTGTTGTAGTAAGTAAGGAAAGAGTACCATATATGGTTAGTACTAAGTACATTATTTGAAACACAGCATATTAGTACACAATTTATTTTTAATAATATCTGTTATTAAAATTATTTTCCATTTCTATCTGTTTTAATGATGAAACCCCATATCACTTTATGTCACTAGATAATTGAGGAAAATTGAATGGAAAAACAAGTACAATTTGTTGTTTTACACATGAACATTGATCCCTTTTTGCTGACTTCACATGTGTCAAGAAAACTATAAAAAACACTGAAATATCACACCAATTTTTAGACCAATAAACACAATGATAGAACCTTAAAGCTTCAAAATGAAAGTGGCTAAACAGATGGGCTAATTCGAGCCCAAAGAGAACACAGCAAAAAATTGCAGCACTATTCATTTAAATAGACCATAAAAAACCAAGTTTTGAGCTAGATCATAGATCATTGAAATTTGTATTTCATCTCTATTGTATACAATTTAAGAGCTTAAAGAAGCATTTGACAGACAAGTTCAAGGAGCTGGTCATCAACAAAGGGAGAACCAAAGAAGAGCAAATAATTGATACAGTGGCAGGATAAATTCCAGCAGCTTCAGCATAACCTTAAGAGTTAATGGTCAGGATTGTTGTTTCTGCCGAGCACAAGATATAGTAAGGGCTTCCTGGAGATACAACTAAAGCAGAGCTGGTAAATGAAGTAGCAGAAGGCATGTGAGAAGCAGAAATTGTGAACATAGGTAATGGGTGAGGGAGCAGTGAGAGTGAAGATGTTGAAGCTTGTTGAATTTGTCAACAGTGGGAACAAGCTGCAGATGCCATGGGAGGGGGAGGCATGTACATACAGTAAGAAAAAAGGAAACTTGTTCATGATCAGTGCAGAAAAGGGGTCAACAAAGGTGCAAGGAAAATAGCAACAGAAGCAGATACCAAAGGGGAATAGATCAGAACAGGAGGCGACAGATTTTTTTTTGCAATGCAGGATCAGTTGGTTGTCAAATGCCATGCAACATTGTTTGCTGTGGCATGATTTTGTTGTATTAATTTTCATTTCATGCTTCATAACTGAATATTGCATTGTAGAGACAGTAGCTTTTTAAAGCAGAACTTCTTCAAATCTATACATATCACCCCCAAAAATCAATATAGAAGTATGAATTTGGGGCATTTTTTAGGATTTTTCTTAAAATTCTTACTATTTTTGCTATTTATCAACAGTTTTTGAAAAATCCCAAAAATTTATCCACCCAGAATGAATGTGAACTACAATTTACCTTTATGAAAATGCTCAGAATTGTATGTAGGTATCCCAACAAATGGCTATCACTATTAACAATTAATACCACCTCCCAATGGCACTTAGTACCAAGGTCCTTTGTAAGTAAATTAATGATAAAGATTAACAGGTGTTTCTAAACCAGTAAAATACTTTGGAGTTTTAGTGCTTATTCATACAAATCTCCTACCAATAACTAACGGACATGAGGCCCTTAATTGGGATAATATATTATTTGAGCTTGAATATTTCTCCAAATATTTATCAATGAATAAGGAGCATGAAAAGTTCTCCTTTGATAAAAAGCTTTTCATTCTGATAAATTCTGATAAATTTTGATAAATTTATCAAAATTGTTTTTGATGTGTGGCATGCATGAGAGAAAAGCTAGACCAAATTGCAAGATATTTTTTAATTTCATTGGAATCAGTACTTCTACAAATATGAGTCTAAAAGTAAAGTTAAATTGTAGATTAAATTCCTGGAATTGGGTCTGAGGTATTGAAAAAAAATGTTTTCCTTATAGCTCAAAAATGTTTGTTTTCATAGAAATAGATTTTTCTCCTAAATCTTCACACTGAGACCATTCTATTTGTCCAAAAACCAAGTGTTTCCTCAAAATACCAACCACAATGAATTTACTTCAAAAAATTTTGGATTTAAGTACATAATATATTTCCTTTAAACAGTATGGTAACTAATGTACTTGTCCTGCCTATGGTAGGTATTACTTCTAGAGTAAAAAATAGTGAACAATGAACCAAAAAACAAATTGAAAAAATTAAAAAATAAAAAAGGAACTACAGTACCATACCTAGAATACGCCTTACTTTTAACTAAAGGAAATAGCTAGAGTTACTCTTGAAATTACCCCAAAATGAAATTTGCTTTAAGTATGTAGTAATAACTAGCAGTACCGTGAGCCGTGAGAAAAACTGCATGGAGGAATCTTTCCTGGTTCCCGCGCTGGATCAAAGATCCGATCAGATCCGATCCAAGATCCAAGATCCAATCGCGCCCATGCAAATCCAAGCAACAAGCGACAAGGGCTGACAAACTGACTAGGGACAAGCGAGGACAAGCGACAAGCAACAAGCGAGCCGATCCAAAAAATCGTGCTCGAATTCCAGATTCTGTGTTCCACTTCAGCACTCACAAAACTCAAGATGAAGCTGCACAGCAGCCTCGTTCTATGGTCCATCTTCGCAGCCGGCGTAGCTGCCCAGGGCAAAAGCGGCAACAATAATGGTGGCGGAAAGAACAGTGCCACCGACGAAGTGACTGCCAAAGACAATGGCGGTGGAAACGGCGGCTCCAATGGCTCCAATGGGGTAGGAGGCAAAAACACCGATCCCGGCCCACGCAAACCCCCCGCCGATGCCCCGGCAAACGCCAACAAGGAAGAATTCGTCAAGGGGAAGAAGAAAGAAAACCCCGGCAAGGGCAAGGGCATCATGGACGAAGAGGGCGTGGACAGCTACACTGAGCTGCCTGGGGAATACAACGAGCCGACGGGAGAGGAAGACGACACGATGGAATGGGGCGGGAACAGGCCAGTGGAAACCAATGGGAGGGGGAAAGATGTGGTAGAAGGAGAAGATGTGGGGGACGAAGAGGAGGATCCCGAGTTTCAGTATGGAGAGGAGTACTATGATGTGGAATACGACATTTGGGATGAGGGGTACAACGAGACCAATTTGGGGGGAGTGTTTTCGAGACGTCAGCTTCAGAACTTGGCGACCGGTGGCATTGGCGATTTTGGCTCCCTCGATTGTAACGGCGCAGCATTTCCATCGGCTGCTGAGTGTGAAGCTGGTGGCCTGCTCTTGTCCTCCATCGTCGCAGTCACAGGAGAAACCCATGTGCCTTGTGGCTCGTGTTACAAGTATGATCTCGGCCCGGAAGCCACACTGGAAGGTCTGAACATTATTGGAAAGTTGTACGTTCCGCCGAACTACAAGAGTACACTTCACACACCCTACGTCTTTGTTCAGGGTGAGCTCGAAATGAGCGACACCAACCCCATCTCTCCTGATAACGAATCCATGAAAATCGTCCTCACTGGAACTTCTCACGTGACTTTCTCACCTGCCGAATCCAACATTGGTGTGGCAGGGACTCCCTTCAATGCCGGGATGAAGCCCTTCCTTGTTGCTGGTGGGAAGTTGACCATCCGAGGATGGGATGCTTCGCCGGAAGAGGGCACTGCTACCTGGGCTCCTTTGCTTCAAATGGGACAGAAACCCCGCCCTAGGCCCGATCTTACCGGACTGTCCGTCGAAACTCAGAAAATTGGCGACCCCGGTTATCGTTGGGTCCCAGAAACGCCACTTCAGCCTGCCACGACGTTGAGAGAGTGCCCTCGTCAAATCATCAACGATGACTTTACACACGGGATCGACTACGGGATTTGGACTACATCCAATGGAGTCATCGCCCACAATGTTGGAGAGGGGACAATTGAACTGTCCAACATTCATTTGGGTTGGCAAGGAGTGAAGCTGGACCTGACCGAACAGTTTCTGGAGTGCCCGATACAAGAGGGGACGACCTTGATCGTGTCGATGAGGATGAAAATTGACAAGGAAGGAGCTACTGGATTGACCCCCTGCGGAGAGACTAACAGTGACTGCCCAAGGCTTCAACGTAAAGTAATGAAAGAAAGTGGGGACAGAGATCAAGGCAGGAGAATCACTGCAGGTATCATTGGACAGTATGGGGAATGGTTTACCTTCTCTGCGGTTTATGACTACGATGCGAACGAGATTGGAGATGACGTGATTGGACATGTCTTCATTCTTGATAACTTTGAAGCTGACACCAAAGTATCCATCACCGAGTTTGTTATGGAATTTCCATCCGAAAAGTCTTATCCCAAGATTGATGATGCATGTAACGAGGTCATCGTCAATGGAGATGCCGAAGACACGGACGGCAATGGGATGGCATTTTGGCCCATGGAATCTTCCAATGATGATCGTTGGCAACCTGTTGTGATGGAAGAAGTATTGGAAGATGGTTCTGTCAACAAGTTTTATAGATCGACTTGGCGCAAGAATTACTATGAGTCCATCCGAGCATACGTGGTCAAGGGGTGCTTCATCAATGGTTACATCTACACCATTTCAATGAGACTGAGGATCTCGAATTTTGCGGGGCCTTTGGATTGGTATGCAGAATTCAAGGGGCGGAGGCAAGATGGTTCGTGCTGCAACTACAAGAAAGTGTACGTATTTGAGGCTACATTTTTTCATGGTTGCTTCTTGATTTGTGTTTCTCATCATATTATCTCGTTGCTGATGTTCATTGTCTGCAGACTCGAGTGCCCCGAACAGACCGAAGCTGATGGGTGGGTCACTTGTACTGCCAACTATTTAGTTGACGATTACACAACTGTCAATATGGGAGACGAAATTTGGCTCCAGGTAATAATGAATGAAGATCAAGATTCTGGTCCTGTTTGGGCAACGGTTGACTACGATGATATCAGCATGAAGTTTTCTAGTGGGGTAAGTCGGCACTGCCTGCAATGAAAGAACTTTTCATTTTAACATTCAAATCTTACCTTCAACCGATGATTCAATGTACCTCCTGCCTTGTTCCTTACCATTCATCATTTAGCCGGCAGATGGGCTCGCAATCGACAGTGGAGTGTCGAAGCACTGGGGCCAAAATGCTGACCTTCACATCACATCGTCCACACTAAAGACCAGTGACTCTCAAACTGCGGTAATTTCTGAAGTTGTAGAAAATGGAGATGGAACTTCAAATGTAAGGCTGGTCACCGGAATCGAAGCTGTGATTTCCGAAAAGGATATGCCCGGCCAAGGCGTTGAAGTGGCGCTTTTGTCTCGAAACATCAAGGTTGTAAGCGAAGATGGCAGCCTAGAAACCGAGGGTGGCTACGTCCAAGTCTTCCACACTCCAGGTATCACTCAAGTCATCGAAGGCGTAGAGTTCGTCGGCATGGGTCAACAACAGCAAAAGAACCGTTTTCCTCTTCAGTTCCTGTACTCCGGTGATGTTGTAGGATCCTCCATTTCGAGAAACTCCATCCGCCATTCAAACCATCGGTGCATTGTAATTGATGGCAGTTCCAATGCTGTTGTGTCATCCAATGTTGCGTATGACACAGCCGGGAACTGTTACAAGTTTGACGTCGTAACTGAGGATCTATTAGTTATTGGAAACCTTGCTTCTATGACCAATAACAAAATCGACAAAAACAATAAGGTCAGTGGCTATTCGGATGATGCAAGAAAAAGTTTTGAAATCCTCAGTTCGCAGAATGATTATATCGGCAACGTTGCTGCTGGTAGTTATGGACGAGGGTTTTGGATGTACAACAATCATAGAACATATGGCGAAGATAATGTAGACACCAAGAAAGGAAATCACAGGAGACTTGCCATGAGAACTTTTAAGGACAACAAATCACACTCGAACGCGTAAGTTACTGCTGCACCGTTCTCGCTCATGGTATCGTCGATTTGTCCTCACTCTTTGTTGCCAATATTGAAAACAGGGGCGAAGGGTTCGCTTTTTTTGACTTTGAACAATTCTTCAAGTTCCGGGATGTTGAAAACTTACCCACGTTTGAGAATGTCCGATCGTATAGGAATGAACAGTATGGTATCATTACTAACAACCTTGTGGGGGCTAATTTCCTCGGGGGATTCCTGAAGGACAACATGTTTGGAATGATGATTCAAAGATCTGACATGATCCTCGTCAAAGACATGGAAATTCAAGGATATCAAGGCGCCTTGAGGGATTTCCTTTCGAATGCAGGATACTATGAGCAGTGTTCTAGGTCCAATTGGCATATGTTTGGGATCCGCTATTCTCCCAGAAAATGGCGGACAAACGAAAAGGACCCTCACATTGGAATGCGTTTGAGAAATGTGACACTTTCTGATTTTGGTGAGTTCTTTCTGTTGGGTTTAGTTGGACTGAAAATCTATATCTGACTTAAATCTCTACTTTTGTGTTTTTTTAGATCATGGTGCTGGTAACTGCCCTGCAAGTTGGCCTCTTTCCCTAACTTGGCATTCTAATGATGCGTGGAGGTATGTAACAGACGGGCACTTTGATTATGTGTCTTCATCGGAGGATGTCAAGATTTTAGACTCTCGAGACTACGTCTTCAATGGCTGCGACGCCTCCTCAAAATTTGGAGTGAATGACCTTGTCATCACGGATATTGACGGTTCCTTGGACCCAGCTGGAGTGTCGTCCGGCCCTTCTGCACTCGTCAGTAATTTTCCTCATGTACGTCACATCATTTGGCATCATCGATGCATCCATTTTTGTTGTTTCTCACCTGTCTCTACTCTCCAACTCATCCCACCAACTATAATTTAGATGACTAGTATGTTTGGATCTGCGTGCACTGAATATGTAAGCAGTTGCATGGCATATTGCTCTGGCATTTGCCTCCGAACCGTATCATTTGCAGTCGAGAAGTATTACACTGACGCCTGGAAACTTGTGGTGACTAATGCGAATGGAGACACGATGGAAATTCCATCAACCATCGAGGATAGTGACGAGTGGCAATTCTCATACTTCTATACAGACCGACGATTTTCTGCATCACTCCCTACTGGTACCTACACGGCAGAATTTATCGATGACGCCGGAAACCGAGTTTGGCCTACTTTTGTTGAAGAAGTGTGGGAGAAGGCACCCGACTGTCAAGGGCATGCCGGTCCTGGTGACATTACTTTCTTGGAACCCGAAGGTTTCACTTGCGATGATTTGTTCAGAAAAGCGGGTGTCGATTCATATGAGCCATGGGTCCACACCGATCCCGGTCTTGAAATTGGTGCAGGTCTTGGAATGGATGGCTCTAATGCTATCGTCACAAGCAACAGACAAGGTTCGACGACAGGTGTGGGCCAGGTAAGGTTTTTGTCGATTTTGTCTTTTGAGTTCACTTTGAGTCATGCTCATTCATCTGTTGTCCTTTGTCAAAACAGCACATTGATTCCCGATGCGTTGATGCCAATGTCGGAAAGTACTTCGAGTTTTCTGCTTGGATGCGTCTTGTTGACAAAAGTGGTGTTGGTTCGACAATTATTGACCCAAATAGCGCTTACAATGACAACGAGAGTCCGGTCGTGACATTGATCGAAAGAAAGTATAGGAATGCTGAGACTAAAGAATACATGTACTACACAGAAGACAGGTCGAAAGCGCAGCTTGCTAGGCCTTACCAAGCAAGTGACTGGAACTTGGTTCACGGTGAGACTATCAAACAAAAACCATTCTTTTGTAATGAATTTGTTCTTCTGTCATCTAACATTAACTATGGATATCACTTTTTCCAGGTCTTTTTCGCCTAGATGCCACACCCCATCTATTTGTGGAGATAGAACGTGCTCCAAGCAAGGTTGAGTTCTATGTTGACAATGCCTCACTCGTGCCTTTTGAGTGCAATCCTGATGAAATTGTGAGAAACGGAGATTTTGAAGAAGATACCCGATCAAAGTGGTGGGAGTAAGTTAATCTATTCACATCTTTTAATGTTGCTGTCTTGATATATATATTTTTTAACTGCTCACTGTTGCTTGAAATTTTCCACTAACAGCACTTGGGGTGCGACGGTGAAGTTAGACATGGTTTCTGGCTATCAAGACGTGGGTAATGCACTCAAAGCTTCCAATCGTCCCGACAAAGATGAATCGCAGGCACAGGTGAGAGGCGTCATATTTACGACACCACGTCATATTTCTTTGCTCCTCTCTCATGAGTGCATCTCGACCTTAAAAATTCTAGGTAATCAGTCTGGATTGCGTGGAAACTGGTGATCGAGTAGCTTTCCAAGCACGGGTTAAATTTGAAACAGGTGGGCAGACAGTTCCATGTTATCCAAATTCTAGGTAAGTCATTTGTTTTCCGCACAATTAGGTTTTGTTAAATGATCAGTCCTCTCACTAGGTTCTTCTCTGATCTTCACTGACACTAAGAGCAAATTCCGAAAGATGCAGCGATTTCTTTTTGTACACTATCAAAGATGGAACCAAAGACACAAATAGAGTTGCATGGGTAAATGCCGACAATCCAGTTGATGGATGGTAAGTTGTGCAAAATTAATGGGTTCACTTACTTTTTTCATTTCCATTGGTCTATGATTCATTTCAATATTCTTTGATTTCCTATTTTAGGTATGAAATGGGAGGAGTGTATGTCATGGACGAAATCAACGTGAATGCTGATCATGCCAAGATCTATTTTGATGGGGCTGCAATAGGGAAAGATGTTATTGTTGATGATGTGCAGGTCAAGCGACTCCCAAAGAATTGTGAACAACTCATATTAAACCCATCCTTTGAGGAGGGTGCTGCATTCTGGTCGTACATTGATAAGGAGCGTTCAAAACTTTCCCTCGTTCCAGGTGCTGGCGGTTCTGGATTTGCACTTCGCTCGTATGATAGGAATCTCCCTGAGATTGGATCCAACTGGCGAGGAGTGAGGCAGAAGCTTGATACTCGCTGTTTTATCAGTGGAGAGGAATTTTCCATTTCGGCAAAGTTCAAACTCGTCAACGCAACGTCCCAAGAAGGTGTATTGTGCGATACCAATATTCAAGATCACGGTGGTGACGATCAACAGTGTCCTCATGTAGTTGTTTATGGGTGGAACTGTGATCAGGGTGACATGTAGGTTATTCTAGATTGTTCGTGTTTTGTCTTGTCCAGTATGAGAATTCTCACCTCTTTGTCATCCTTTTTTCCTTTGTCGACCTTTTTCTCTGCCTAGCTATTGGAGATTTTGGAATCAATTGCCGAATTTTGATTGGGATAGAGATAACTTCAATGATTTCAGTGCAGATTTTGTTGTTGATGACCGCCTGGCTTCTTGTGAGCACGTTCATGTGTACATTCACAGAATCAATGAGGACTGGGAAATTATTATGGATGATGTACAGATCTCTGTCATGGGTACTGAGGCTCCCACTTCAGCCCCAACACCATCTCCAACAATGACTGACCTCACTGATGGTGTTACTGCAAGCCCCACCAATCCGCCTACGCAAATGCCTACAGTAAACACACTCACTTCATGCCCTCCCGTTGGCTCCCCTTCTGTCGAAGTCAGTGCCGGCCCTGTGATGATCGAGAGAAGCACCTCATTGTGCATCCTAACGAAAGCAGTTGTTGACGTGAATGGAACTTTTACCAAGATAGCCCCTGTAGCTAGATCATACGATGGAGGAGATTGGGAGATTTCAGCCGGGGAATACGCCACCTCTTTGCTATACGGTCAAGATTTTGGTGATTTTACACCTGGGTGTCAAATCGAACTCCCCGTGCTCAAAGCGGAGGAGAAGTATTTCATTACAAGTTACTCTTACAGTTTGAGCGATACGGATACCGTGGCGCGTCTACTAGAAACTGCTACGTTTGGTACTACCGCAAATGATCTTGCCACATGGGGTTCTGGTGCTGTCACCAAAGAAAATGCAGCAACATGGATTGCTGATCAAATGGCAAAACCCGCCACAAGTCACCGAGAGTTTTTCCGTAAGAGGGCAAATCCTCGCTTTGTCGACCCTATGGGTAAGCTCCTTTATCGAATCGTACTAGACTGAAGAATGACAAAGAAATTAATTTCACTCATTTTGTTTCGCTTTTTGCAGGCATTGGGATTTCTGACCACCCGTGCAGAGGCATGTCAAGGTGGAAGAAGTACGCGTTCAATAGGAAGGATGGCGATTTGAGGTCTGTTACTGTAAGTCAGAGCACCGAAAAGAATTTTTGTTCACCATTAATGTAACTAACCGATTGCTTCAAATGCTCCAGAACTATTTTGAGGCCGCCTTTGCAACGGGTGATACGTATGTCACCATAAAAATGAATGGCCATGTCCGAACTGTCGTTGATGTTGGCTCGGTAGTCTTCACGAATACCGCCTACAGCATTGTGTACAATACCCCTTATGAAACATGTGGTAGCCCGGAAGAGAAACTCGGAGGGACTTTCCGACTACGTATGCCTGATGATTCTTGCCAAACATTGGATAACCCCCTTGTGAATTTCCACGAAAATTCTGCCCAGCCTGAGATCGTGTTGACTCTTCCCGATCTTGGAGCCAGGTTCATTCTTATTGACGAGCTGGAGAGCAATGGCGGAGAGTACATTTTGCTTGACGGATTGAACGATCCCTTCTGCAACCAACTTGAAGATTTTACAAGGGAGACAAGTCCTCCAGTGTTTGGCATTTTGCCAGACGGAACGTGGCTTCATTTTGATGCAAGACTTTCTTTGGAAGAAAATACCCTCAGCGCAAACATTCCCGATGGTGGGGGCGTGACTCACTCCTTAACTGACGGCAAAGCCCTTTGTGCAAATGCCCCTAGAACTTTCTTGAACGAAGACACTTGCTCACTCTCATACTCAGCGGCAGCGTGTGGATCTTCCGGAACGCCGAACTTGGAGATTGAGCTCAATGCCGAGAATCTCATCACTCTACACAACATCACTGGACAATACGTTTACTCAACCCTTGGGTTGCCTGTTCGCGACTTCTATAACAACGTTCTTGAGTCACCATGTACTCCTCAATTGCGATCACGTTTTGAAATCAAAGACGTTCAAGACTGCAACCCAACAGCTCTTGAATCGGAAACTAACGCTACCCTCTCAGAACTTATCACATTAAGCGGAGACACAAACCCATTCATTCGCGACATTATCTTTCCGTCTCTTGGCTACTCGTGCGGTGCAACTGATACCACATCTTTGGTTGAAGTAGAAATTGTTGTTCATGGCGTCTGTTACAAACGCACGCATCCCGAGTTTATGACGGTATATGACTTTTCATACTGGGCGTTGGATATGACTCATCCTGGTAACATGGTGGCAGCTGCTGAGGGAGAGTACAACCCCATTAAGAAATGGATGGACATTGATGGCAGTGTGTTCTTGGTGTATCCTTCATTTACGGAAGGCATACCTAACCATAGTCTTGATCGGTGGAAGGAGAACAGAATAAAGTTTGCACGTGTGGGGAGATTTGGTGATTTTGTGAGTAGATTATTTGCCGGTTTGAACCATCACCCAAGACTATATTCTAACGTACTCAAATCACTGCATTGTTTCAGGTGAAATTTGTTGATTTTCCAAATGATTTGCGTATTGATGAGGTTGCAGAGCATTTTGGCGAGTCAGGTGCTTTGGGTGGTAGCGGAACAGTGCTTTGTGGAAGTCCATTTGAAACATCAAACGACCCACTTTTTGGGGACGGCTTTGATGTCACAACCGACCGAGATACACAAAGAGGCAATGCAATTCAAAGAGAATATGTTTGGTCCATGGTGTCACTTGCGGCTGAAGATCAACTGAGACAAAGGATGGCATGGGCTTTATCGCAACTGCTTGTCGTTGTCAGGCTTGCTGTTGGGGTGCAAGATAGTCACACAGAGGCCTTCCTCACTTATCATGATATTTTTGTAAGGAATGCCTTCGGAAATTACCGTGACATTCTGAAGGAGATATCTTACTCTCCACTGATGGCAGAGAATCTTTCCTATCTACAGAGCAAAAGCGCAGCATACATGTGGGAAGAGGACAAAAAGATTAGCTTTGCAGATGAAAACTTTGTAAGTCGATTGATTGATTCTTCATACTTTTATGGGTATTGCTCAGTATTTCATGCATCAATCTGACATGATTTTTGTGCTGATGTTGGTCATTATAGGCACGTGAGATCATGCAATTGTTTTCAACAGGATTATATTTGTTGAACTTGGACGGAACACAAAAACTCGATGAAAGCGGAAAGCCAATTGAGGTCTACTCCAATGATGAGATTATGAGTTTTGCCAGGGTATGGACTGGTTTTGACTATCAGCAACGAAGAGGAAATGTTGAGGAGGCCTGGTCCGGCAACCGAAATGACCCAATGACTATTCAAGCCCCATGGAGAGATAAGTTTCCTAAGAGTGATCTTACAGGTGGGTATCACAATGATGATATTTTGGATCTGTGTGTAGAAATATCTCACTGCAGTTGTGAAAAATATTTCTCTCTTTGATTTAGGCGGCTACATTGGGGATGGTTATCCGCTCTGTGTTGACCTGCCGAGCAAGATGTTTCTGCGAAAAGGTGCCTCCTATCGACTTATGGGTGCATCGTTCATGCCACAACTGATGGAAGACCAGAGTCGTTTGGAGAAAGACGAAACTGCCAAGAAGTTTGTTCTCGAAGCTGCTTCTCTTCTCAAGGCCAAACTCTGCAATTTGGATCCTATAAGCAATGTATGCCAGTATGAAAATACTGTGACCCTTGACGTTAATCTGAATTGCACTGGAAGAGAGTGTGGTGCTGATACTCTGCGAGTTGTTGATGCCGGGGAAGGGATTTACTATGAATATGTCCGCCCTCCATGCGTGGAACAAGCACTGTACAGGAATCCTCAGAAGGTTATCAACCGGCACAGAATGGAGGACGCGAGTTGTGCAAATCCCCTCCTACCATACGCATCGGAAGCTTGCTGCTCAACAGGAATCCTTGACGCGGAAAGGGACCCTGATTATCTCTATGATGTGGAAAGAGTACTCTTCAGTACAGCGAACAGCCGCTGTGAAAGCTTGGGAAAAATGAGTTGCGACTTCAACAAGATTAAAGTTCCTTCAAGCTGGTGGAAGCAAGGCTACTTCTGGACCACTGATATTTGTGTCATCAGAGTCAAGGTGAACTACATGGGTCAGGTTGCAGTGGTGTACGAGCCGGAAGATTATGCAGTATTGCATGAGCATATCAATGTCGACAACAGGAACTTTTTCAAAGTTTATTGGGAAGGTGATTACCCAAAGAAGGACAATGAAGTCTCAACAAGCAGTAACAACTGTGGAAATGGAGCTTGCACGTCACTTGTCACGGGCGGCTGCTTGTGCGAAACTGAGATATCTGTTTCCAGAGTGTTCCGTGACATGCCAGCAAGCGTTGATGATGCTTTATCTCAACTGCATATAGGTGCATGTAAGATTTTGTTGAAGCATATCTGATCTACATTCATTACCCACGTTTTTGCTCATTAATGACAATCCGCACCTTTTACAACAAAGACGATCCGTTGGCGTATGATGAGGGCATGTACCCAGAAGTCGTCACGGAAAATGGTATCACGGCGTACAACCCCACACCTGGCTCTTTTACTGCAGATACAGTGTTTGAATTTTATGACCAATACAATCGCCTCCATCGCCTGAAAAACGCGGATGAAAAAGTGCACATTGCTGGTGCGTTACATTCTGTGAATTATTTCAATATTGATTTGCAGCTGCATTCACGTCTAATTTACTTTTTCATTTCTCTATTTCCGAAGGCGCTCCTGAGTATACTTTCCGTAATGCGCCCTCTTTTATGAGTAAGTCCAGTAGTTCATCACGGTCACATATCCTTCGTCATTTTTCTAAGAACTAAATCCCGTTGAATCTTTTTCTTTTGCAGGCGTTCTCAACTCTGAGGCAGATAAGAGAGACGCATATTACGAAACCGAAGCAGCTCTTGACCACTACATGTAAGATGTTGCATTTGTTGAGCATATTTTTCGTTCGCGAATCGTACTTATGCCTCCTTCCATTTCAATGGTCAGGTACCACGACAACACTGCGCCTTTTGTAGCATCCCGTTTGATTCAGCGATTCACAACTTCCAACCCCAATCCTAGATACGTCAAAGAAGGTAAGTGCTCAATAGTTTTCTTTTTTTCGTGCAAATATACATCGTAAAGTTAACGACTAATGATATCAAAACTTTGATTAATGTCACAGTGGCGACGGCATTCAGGACTGGTTCATACGAAGGCTTCGGCACAGGTGTCTACGGCGACCTTTCTGCCACACTTGCTGCTATTTTGCTGGATCCTGAAGCCAGATCGGTCGTCCTAGATGCAGATCCTTTCCACGGTTCACTCCGCGAACCCCTTTTAAGGGTCATGGCGGTGAGTATAATTGGTTTCTACTTTCATTTAAATTCAGTGGGAGCACATCTCTAATAGTGTTGTAAATTCTACTTGTTTTCTCCAGCTAATGAGAAACTTGGAACTCAAGCAACCAGAAGGTCAAAAACTTCTTCAGTTGAGCGACATCGACTCAAAAATTGGTCAGATGGCCCACAGATTTCCCTCTGTATTTTCATTCTTCCTTCCAGAATATGTGCCTGATGGCCGTCCTGGCGAGGCAAGTCTTGTTGCCCCAGAAACGATGCTTATGGATATGCCGAAAATTGGTACGAGATAGTATGAAACTTTGTAATTATGTTTTCGTAACCTTCACTCTCATATGCATTTCTTTTCCCTATGCCATGCAGTTGGGTTGCTAAATGGAATGTTCTCCTTGGTTAAGTATGGCCTGACTCGTTGCAATGGAGGGTTTTCCGGAAAATGGAGCAATTGCGTCGAGGGAGACTACGGACGTGCGAACGCCTATCTTTCATTCTCACGGCCGTACGTTGCTGCTTCGGATGATGCTCAAGCAGATTCTGTCGTTGGTGAGCTCGTTTCTATTCTTACGTCCGGAAGGTTGAGTGCTGCAAGCAAGGGCATTGTTAAAGCTGCCTACATTGAAAAGCTTCCTGATGCCGATGCTGCTCTGCGGCTAGCAGTTCAGCTCATTCTGACAACACCTGAATTCCATACCACGAACACTGTTGAGTTGAGCGGAGAGGTAAGAGCCCAACCCCTACCTCCACCCGCTTCAGGAGTCCCTTATAAAGCAGTCGTCTATGTAATGTTTGCTGGTGGCTGCGACTCATACAATATGCTGGTGCCCAAAACGTGCACTGGCATCAAAGATATGTACGCAGAATACAGCGCAATTCGGGAAGAAATTGCATTGAGCAAAGAATTGCTGCTAGAAATTAATGCCTCCACAAGCAACCAAATCTGCGAAAAGTTCGGTGTTCACCCTCAACTTCAAGCGGTGCAGAGTTTGTATAATGACGGGGATCTGCTTTTCTTTGCAAATACAGGTATGTTGAATTTGTTTATTGAGTGTTAATCATTATTTTCTTGATAGCCACCTAAAGCATGTGAAATGATTTGCTCTTCCAAACAGGAGTTTTGACAAAGGAAACTGACAAGGAAAATTATAGAAAAGATACTGAAACAAACCTTTTCTCTCACAACTGGATGCAAAGAGCTGCGCAAAGAATCGATCCTCTCAAGGAGGAAGATGCAACAGGCATTTTGGGCCGTATAGCCGATGCCCTCATTAGAAAAGGACTCAATGTAGGCAAGTATTCCATCGAAACAAACACAGTATCTCTTCTTGGCGAGCCTGGCGTTGCAGCATCCCCATTCATTTTGAGTAGAGACGGTGTGAAAGAGTTCAACAGTGCCGCATCATCTGACACAATGGATGACAGCATAACCGCCCTCAATGAAGCGACTACTCAGCGGAGTGGTGTCTTTGGTGACCTTTGGTCACAGACGCTGGTTCACTCACTTTACAACAACGACATGCTGTACCAAACACTGGAAGGAATCTCTACCAATGTTACGTTCCCGACTTCTTCGCTTGGAAGGAAATTAGAAATGGTCGCGAAAATGATTGATTCTCGTGATACCCGGGCAGTAGATGCTGACATGTTCTTCCTTGCTACCGGAGGTGAGTTTCCAATTCATTCTTCTTCTCCTCAAACTAAATTCATTGGGAAATCTGAAACATTCATTCTTTCACATGTAATTAAAAAAAGGATGGGATACGCACAGCAACGTAGAAGAGAACTTGGACCGCTTGTTTGCAGACGTTGATGCGTCATTCAAGGCTTTTGCCGATGAGATGAAGGTAAAAAATATTTGGGACAATGTTGTTGTCATTGAAACATCCGACTTCGCAAGGACACTCTATCCCAATACAGGCCGCGGTTCAGATAGATCGGAAGAGCACNAGGACACTCTATCCCAATACAGGCCGCGGTTCAGATCATGGATGGTGTGTATTAATACTGCGCATTGTCTGTTTTTGTAATCCGTCACCCATCTCAATCTCACTCAACACACTTTATGTTGAAATTCAGGGGTGGTAACTACATGATGTTTGGTGGTGCTGTTCGCGGTGGGCAGATAGCAGGAACCTATCCAGACCAGCTATCAGACGAAGGAAACGTCAGCGTTGGACGAGGCCGTATGGTAAGTTGATCCATGTTGTCATCATTAATTCACTTACCCAGCTTGCTTGTCACTAATCACAACTGTCACAAACATTCAATTTTAGATCCCCTCCACTAGTTGGGATGCCGTTTTTCTTCCAATTGCAGAATGGGCTGGAGTTGAAAGCTTTGAATTTGACTATGTATGTCCCAATCGCGAAAACTTCGGACCTGATCACTTCTTTGATACCTCAAGTTTATTCCAGTTGAACTAGGAGTATTGTAGTCATTCTAACAGTAACAAGGAACAGGTTTCAACCTTTTCAAAAATACTATATCTTATGAATTGATAGTAATTGCCATAGATTCCATAAAATCATACTCATCATTCAAGAGGCAACGCATCCAATACGCTGCTTCCATCCCTATCATGGATTTTACTTTCTAACCCGACAAGCCCAGACGAAGCCAATACGATTGAGTCGATCCATACGTTCGGCCTTCAGTTCGCCTTTCAAATACGAACATCGTTGCACCTGAACCCAAGTGCCAAGCTGCCGGTTGCTATAGCGCAACGGCACCAGACAATCTCCATGTTCTTCCTTGTACGCGACTAGCTCCTGGAACCTCCTCTCCCAAATCTTTCTACGAAAATCCCTAGAATCTTCTTCGAAAAAACCGAGCCCCTTCAAACGATCCATTCGCTCAAGGTTCAATTCACCCTTTTTGTAGAGGTCTCTCTGGGCGTGTACCCAATTCCCAAGCTGGCGGTTCTTGCTGTAACGTTTCGCCACCAAGCAATCCCCGTGCTCCTTCTTGTACGCGGCAAGTTCTCCAAATCTTGTCTCCCATTGCTTATCCAACTCAACGGAAATAAACCCTGTACTCTTTCGCTGCGTAGGCTTTCGCTTCGTACGCCCATTCACTTCATTCAATCTCTCCAATTCTTCTGGTGACAGTCTTCCGCTATTCGAATTCAAATATCGTGGCTCGACTTTGAACATTTTATCTCGACACTTGTCGCCAGTGAAATGACCCGAAAAAATGAGTCCTTCCATACGACTACCACAATTATTGAAATCCGCGCAACCAAATTTACAAGGGATTGCTTCAAAACCAAAAACGGCAGAAACCCCCGGACACGAATAACCAACTTCAATCGGGGAGCGGCCCTGATCATCCAGGACCGCACCAAATGCCCTCAAGACCAACCCAAACCGCTTCATTCCAATTTGGCACCTAATGTGCACGGTTTCGTAGCAGCCAATGCCAAGACGGCTCGCCACGGACTTGACTTGGGTAATCCTTGCTACGCAAAAATCACGGGGCATCGCGGCATATCGCGGTCCTCGAAAGCTCTCGATTTCATCATTCGGAGTTCCAAAAGTGATGCCCATCAAATAAGACTGGTGGATCCGTGCTCGAGCAAGGAAATCTCTCTTCTTGGCCAAACCAGCCGCCACGAGCAATCCATGAAAACGCGTAAATCGTAGAATGTTGAGGGCTGTCAGAGCCCACACATCTTTATCTTGTCACATTTATTATTTTGTGACTTTGTCCTTTTGAAGGGAGTGTTATCTGTGTATCCTCCCTACACTTTCTACTGAACA
>JALLOT010000626.1:0-12414 GCA_036939595.1 Thalassiosira livingstoniorum
TGTCACCAATTCCATCAAAACAAGAGTATGCTGCCAATTTGCCTCCAACTTATCTCACCAAAAGCTCCACATGCTTCTCTATTGGTTTGAGTCCTGAGCTACATGGAAGTATCATTTGTGAGCCTTGCAAAAATTTTTATGAAAGAGTTTTGGGCTTCAATGTTTCAAAGCATAAAAGTGTAGCTAGAGCAAAATGTTATGTCTGTAAAAAGCCATGGGAAGCTAAATTGGAAGGTGAAACATACAGTTACACTCATAGGAGGAGGGCTATTCATGAAGCAGTGAACTTGCAACACTTGGCTGACCCTGATTCAGAGGATGAGGAGAACATTTGTTATCACAAAAAGCCAGCTGCAGACACAGATTCAATTGCAGTTGCAGATGATATTGACATTTTGAACAGCAAGGATTTGGATGAGGTTGTAGGGAATGAGCCCGCATCTGATGAGCAGACTAATGCAGATAATGCAATTGCAAATGATGGACAGAAAGAGGAAGAGCAACTAAAAGTGGCACTTTTGCAAAAAAATAATGTTATCAAAAAAGAAGTGACAAAAGAACTTGAGGGAGCCCTTTTAGGGAGGGATGAGCTGAGACCTCATGAGCTGAGATTGCTGGGGCAGTTAGCAGCCGTTGCATTTAAGTCAGGGAATGTGGTGGAGGTTTTGAGCTTTCCACACCATTCTAAATTTGAGATAGTTAGAATTCCAAAAATTCGCAGTGTTGATAATGTCAGTGACAGGTTGTGGAAAACAAGGGTTGGTGTGGCTAGAGATTGGATAGATCATTTGCCTGGTGGTAGCATGAATGATGCACTTATTTCAAAACTGTTGAGTCAAAATCCAGAAATGTCATCAAAATTTGTTACGAAACATCACAACACACACATGCGTCTAGATCCTAAGCAAGCTTGCATCATCGCAGGTTTCGTTGACATGAACTATTCACAAGTTGCACGCTTTGGACGAATGTATTTCTACTTCACGGGGAGAAGACTGTTTCCTAATATTAACTTAATGTTCGATCTTATGAAGAGCTACATTACGATTGAATGCACAACCATGCAGCAGAGAATTGTGGCATTGCAAAGGAAAGTAACAGTTCAAAAGAAGACCGAAATGACAAGAGATGTGAAAACACCGGTGACAACCATTCAGCCTCTCGAACATGTTGTCTCAACTTTGGAAGGTATTTTGGCTGCGAAGAAGTTTCTGCCCGCGAGTGAAAGATTCGGTACTCCGTTCACCGTTTCCAGTGAATTCGAGGATGTGGCGCTGTACAAATCTTCCTTCGATGCAGGGGGTGGTTCAACCAAGGGCATCATTAATTTAGTCAAGGTGGAAAACCCGCAAGGACAAGAACATGTGCGACCAATAATGGAGTTTTCGGGTGTGAAGGATTCGTATCACAATGTCCGATTGGCTGCGTTCTACAAGGGTTCGAAAATAAAGGAACAAATTGAGTTCTTAGCAAACCGGCGAGTTGTGGCCATAAAAGTGAGAATCGGAATCAACATCCGCGTGGTACTTGCCGTTAACACAGGTAACAATCACAATTACCTACAACCATCAATCTTGCCTCCATTATCCGATGTCACGACAAGCACGATTGAAAACAGTGCAACCGCGAGTACCGACTTGAATTGCGTGGCATCTGTGGACTTCAACGTGATAACAAAGATGCAGTTACTGTACGATCCAAATTGCAAGAAATTCTTTGGCATACAACTCACAAAAAATAACTCAGCATCGGCGGCAAAGCTCGTGTTCCGTGATTCTGTAGTCGAAGAATGCAACGCTACTGTTCCGATCCGAGTCAGTCAAATTGCCATTGCTTCCGTGCTGGCTGCCGACCTAGACTTCGACTCAAAATTCTTCGGCCACCAAGGAGCCTCATCGATGTATCCATGTCTGTTCTGTCTAGTGTTGAGGTCGAACATGACAAGGATGTTTAGTTCGGACGACACAAACCAGCCAAGAACACTCAGTTCTATCAAAGAATGCTACAAGATATACAAGAAGGAGTACGAGGACTTACCGTTGTCGAAGCAAAAGCCAAGACTGCAAGCGACCGTTACACAAACCATTGAGCTCGACTGTGTTATGAAGGCCACGATGCACGTCCTTCTTGGATTCACGAGATGGATCGTCGATATCATGATTATTTATTATGGCGCCGTGGAAGAATTGGAATCGCGAGAAAACAGCAACACTCATCAGTTCCGGTCAGCAGTGCAATCCGCATTGAACGACGCAGTAACGTACGAAGAGTATCTTACCGCGAGGATTTCGGAGGTGGCCATTGCCATGGAGGGTCGTAAGAAGAAGAATGACGAGTACCTCGAGCGCATTGCGACGGCTAAGGAACTCCTCGCCATGCCATTGGGAGAGACTGAACGCGAGAACTGGGTTCAGAGGCTTGAGAGATTGGAACAAGAAATGGATGCCCTCAACGAATCGGACGAACTCACCTCAAACGAGACCGACTGTCAACTCGAGATGCTCGAGCAACTGTTCGTGGCGCGACAAACGAAAGATGAGCTGTCCTTCATTTTGAAGAAACATGAAGGACATGCAAACCGCGTCATTATGTCCACCCTCAAGTCCAATGGTGTTGACACAAAAGTCTACCATAAGAATTGCATTGTCGGAAATCACTGCGTAAATTTTGGGGAGAATGGCAACAAAATAATAAGTGAGATCAACAAAGAAATGACAGCGCTCACAAAGAAACCTGCCAACCGTCGGTACTTAAGCAACATTGAAAAGAAATTGACGAAAATAACCTCATTGTGGTATGATATCATGTGCGTCATTAAGTCGGCTAAAAAGCAATCCGACGAGAAAATTGCAAAATTCAGAGAGGATACGAGCAAGTTGAAAGATGCGATCAATGAGTTGATTGTCACCGCGCCACCCATACCGGCTAGTTCTGGCGTCAAGTTGCCAAAGCTACCATCTCAAGAAAAAGCACATCTTCTTCTCGGAGGCGAAATGCAAAAGCAGCTTGAAAAGTGGAAAACTTTTGGGGGGTTGGACGAACAAAATATGGAGTCAACACATCCCGTCTTTAACAGACTTGTAAAGCAGTTTGGCAATCTGAGAGGCGTGCAAATGAAAGAGAGGATGATGAAAAAGTTTCTTTTTGACAGGGCTCCTTTTGCTCGAGAGGTGGTCAGGGATATGCTCCAAAGCACCGGACGACCAAAAAGGTCACCGAAACAGAATGCGAATCCGGGAACAGCAAACTCCCCCCCCCCAGAGCAAACTTCAGCAGCCACGGTTCAGCAGGAGCCTCTAAAAGAGATCCAAGAAAAAGTAGAAGTTGACATAGACGAGTGGGATTCGAATGATTGTGAGACACTCACGGACGACATTGATCTCAATCCTTTTGAACGAAAAATAAATGCGAATCCTCTCCTCAGGCTATGCCACGAGCCGGACGAAGACGACGCTCGCCACTTTTCTTATTACACAAGGCTTGTGGCATGCCGTCACTGCGGAAAACGGATGTTGGCTCTGGCGGGGGCGATCCACTGTCATGAGCACCATTCCGGTGCCATTGAGGAGGAGGCGGATGGAGCTCAAAATCAAAACTGATTTCTTGCTTTCTTGATGATTATGACCAGGGTTCCTTACCCGAGCTGTTTTGGTCCGGGTAAGTAGCTATCGGGTATTTATATTTTACCTGGAGCCACGGTTGGTTATTAGTCAGTTATTTCTTTGTTTTTGGCTTGCAGTCACGGGTATTGGGTAGTTGGGTATTGGGTATTTTTAATGCCTCCTACGCACACTTTTATGCGCGCTTTTCAACACATTTTTCTTCTAACTTTAACAATGTATGTATGTTTTACATGACGTGGAAGTAACTTTGGCTGCTCCAAGATTTTTGGCAAAAAAAAGACCTGCAATAAGACCCTATAATATACACAATTCTTCAATGATGCTGTCGCCAGAAGTATTATAAAAGTAACACCTGGAACCATTTTTTGGAGAAAGCTTTGTCAGAGTCCCTCTTTTCTGCTCTGAAGCATTCCTATTTTCTATTTTTGAAGAGGTGAAAAAATACCCATAACTTACCTGAATATTGCTGGTCCAGTTAGTTATTTGCCAGTTATTTTCTGTGACAGACTTTGGTCAGGTATCAGGTATCAGGTATGTAAAATACCCGGTTATTAACTGATAACTGCAGTTATTTTTGGTCAGGTATGAAATGGGTAAGGAACCCTGCTCCCAGCCCTTACGGTTCGAAACTCAAACATCTCTCATAAATTTTCCATTTTGGGATGAAGAGCTGAAAGAGAAACATAAAATCGAAACAAAACTCACCATCATCGTACAGCACAAAATAAAATTAGAAATACTTGTCACAATGGCGTTTTCATCATCTGGTGTTCAACTCATTGTGGACTTTCCAACGTCTCCACGCATCAAGGCACTGCCACTCATCCACAACGGAGATAAACTCAAGCCAGCGATCCCTTCGAAACCAGTCAAAAAGAAGAGAAAAGTGTGCATCACTCCAACATGCACCCTTACTGTCTATGAGCCACCCGCACAAGATGCATCGGCACTCTGGTACTCTTCCGACGATAGACGAAACTTCAAACTGCAACGAAACGCCGATGCCCGCAGAATGAGAGACGTTCAAGCGTCTTCGCCCACCGGGGGCTTCAGCAACATCGAAGTCATGGAATGCGTAGGAATCGAGCAATTTTTGTCGGACAAGACTTTGAAACGATCGATGCAAAAGAGGGAACGTCATCGAATTGCAGTGCTGACAGCCCAAGAAAGGAATTTCTCGGGAGAAGATATTTGTACCGTTTCGATGATACGTTCCGAGTGGTCGAGAACGATGTCGCAAAAACTTGCTGCTGGATATGCAAGAATGAACTGCTGACGGAGCTCGAAATAATTGACGGAGCATCAGAGCATGCCATTCGGATAGATTAAAAACGAATGGCTTTGTCTAGATTATTCGTAGATACGTCTACACCCATTAAAGTAAAACAAATGAAATAGAATTAGCAATTAGGAGTACTGTTTACTTTCGATCAATTCGGCAATGCCATTTTGTTGCTGAATTCCATTATTGATTTTCGCATTGATGTACGAGATAGATGCAGACAATCATTTATGTAATTTTTTGTCTCTGATTGTTAGTGTCACACGATCTCACACAATTTTAATTCTGCTGCTTTTTCTTTGAAGCCCCAACAGCCAACAATCTGGCCAGTGTTGGCAGCTGCTGCAAGAGGTTGCAAGGCAGGAAATACGAAGGGATGACACAAACATAAAAACAGAGGTCACGTTATGACAGGTCACTGGCAGCCTGTAGTACTTGCAGAGAAAAAAATGATGTTGAAGAAGGGCAGCAGTGTTGAATTAAAAGTACCATACTACCATACAATATTAGTTTCGTCATTCTTACGTTTTGCTCCAGGCATGATGTATGGTATGGTAGTGAATGCATTTTTTTGGTCTGCATATCATCCAACATCACCCTTTTGTAAATGAGACTTTCTTCTAAATTAGATATTCTTATTGGATTAAAATAAATAACGTGATTGCAAATGGTATTGATTTCTTTCTACAATATATTGATTTCTCTTTTCAAACTGGCACACCAATCGCAACGAGGATCGCAATACCATTTTTTGCAATCATGCAAGCATGCAAGTGCGTCAATACTTCTCTAATACTTCTTAATGTATTCTTCACCTTCTCTCTAGCATACAGCCAGCCAAAACATTCTCTTGGTTTTCGGAAAAGGAGGAGAATTACTAAGTAGTATTAGTCTGGCGGTTTTAAAAGGAGGAGAACTACTAAGTATTAGTCTGGCAGTTTTAATAGGATATTATCTACTTACACTCAAGCAGTTTGAGGTTAGAAAAGGATTCAACACTTCACTTGCTTTCTACATCACACTGACATCACAAATTTTCTCCCATAATTTTTCGCAACGAAGCTGAAATAATAAAGAAGTCGATCGCAAATTGCAACTTACAAGGGAGTTTGAAACACAAACATGAAACTTGCCCCCGGTGCTCTCATTGTTGACTTTCCAAAGGCTCCTCGCTCAACCTCAAAGCCCGTGACGACCAAAACTGAAGCGAATACAACCATTCCTGCCAGGCGAAAGACCAAACCCCGCGGAGTTCAAATTGCCCCAAATAGCTCCCTGGTCATTTACGATCCCGCCACTCCCAACATCTCCCGTGTCTGGTACTCCTCGGAGGAGCAAAGGGCGTTCAAACTGCAACGAAACGCCGATGCCTACCGAATGAGAGACGTGCAGTCATCTTCGCTTACGGGAACGCTTTGCGACGAGGAAATCATGGAGTGCGTGGGCCTCGAACATTACTTATCGGTCACGATGTGGAAGAAATTTATGAAAAACAGGGAACAGCACAAGATGGCAGTTTTGATGGCTCAAGAAAAGAGGATGTCCGCGGAGGAGATGAGGGAGATATCGGAGGCTCATTCGAAGTGGTCGAGAGCAGTGGCGAACAAATTCGCGTCCGAATACGCCAAACTAGAGTAATTTGACGAGGTGTGATCACAACAAGGCCCGACCAATCAAAAACAAAACAAGAACTTTTGTGAAATCGTCGATGTCCATTCATATCGACGTATCATGTACAGTAGATAACAATTGGGAATTTTCTCATTCCAATGCAGTTCATCTTTGTAGCAGAAACGTGACTTTCAGATATGGTGAAATAAATTCCTCTGAAGCACCTTTGTTAAGAAAGTGATATGTCAAGCCATAACTCACTAAAAAAACTAAAAAATCTGTTTTCAAACTTCGAATGTTTAATTTTGTGCTCAAACATATTGTTGCAGTACCTGTCTTTAGAAGTAAGATCAAGCTCATACATGCCAAGGTAGTCTCAACAAAAATATATGTAAAGTTGAAAATTGTGTGGCTAATCATTACATATTTAAAAAAATGCATGCATGTCCCATGTCTCAAACAAACTAAATAAATTCATCAGTTAAAGCCATTACTTTGTTCCACAATATGCTCATGAAACAGAAAGAATTGTGGATGAGACCAACGGAACAAAGTAAAAAGCAAATCAAACAAAATGTGAGCCAGTTGTTATGCTAATTTTTGATTTCAAATGTAATAAATTCTCATGGATTCCATTTTTATGTTTTAAGGTGAGCCATCCTATGGTAAGTCCTTGCAAAAATAGTGGCAAAACAAAATCTTGCACACATTAAACAACAACAACTGTTAAAGTGACTATGTTTGAAATCTAACTATGGACAGAAGCTTTTTGCATCAGGTCATCTTTTATGAAAATACATTGCTTTTCAAGGATTTCATTTTGATGCCTCATTTTACCGATATTTTTGTTGTGCAGAAATGCAGGTGTTATTAACAGTTTTCGAAGGTTCACTCATCTATTCTCTTTGACATTGCATACTTCAAAAAATAGTATATTTCACTGGGATTGAAAAGGTGTATCTGTGTGTTAGCACGCTATTATGGCAAGAGACAGAGGTTATTTAGCATTTGGTTTATCATTATCATATCATAGTTCAGTGCTAATTTTTGTTTCCAGATAGTAATTGCTTAGTTCATGCACAGAACACATCAACATTCCTGGTTGATGTACATCAAGAAATCAGATAAATGTTTTTATCATGCACATAATTTCGCACTGATGTTCTATTAAACACTCTTAAACCAATTATGTACTTATTGAGATGATTTTTGGGTCTATAATTTTTTGTTGCAAAAAAATGGGGAGCAGTGCTTTTTTGTTTGAAAATGATGGTTTTGTTGGGAAGATTTCTCTATTGGTGTCCAAATCACTGATAGACATGTGTTTGGGCACATCCTCTTTTGCAGGACGTCCGTGGACATTGAGCTCATAGAGCACCAAATAACAAATTGCAGTTATGTCATTGTGCAATTTTCCTACAATCAGTGCTTTGGGTAGTGATTAGAGTTGAAAATGAAAATGAAAATTACAATTGGAGTGGGTTGAGGGTTTGAAAAAATAAATTTAGAGAATAATTGTCATGAATATGAGAGTGAGTACATGAAAACAGAAGTGTCAAGGACTACTACTAAAACTTAAATGTGAGAAAGTTTTGAACACCATATGATTTGAAAGTTGAGATAAATTCAAGGTGGTGAGATACCTAATTGCACTGTATTTCATTTGGTTCTCCTCTTTTTTCAGCAGCAGATGAATATATATCCCTTTCAAATCAGTAATGAGCAATTTTTTAGTTTTGTCTCTTGTCTTTTTATCTTTTAATCAGCTGTGAGCCTTATTTACAAACAGATTGAGAAGGTAAAAATATCTTTGATCGATGGTGTGCATTCGTGAATATAACCTCTTTCTGTACTTTGTGTTAGCATCAACCTCATCCCATGCTCATTATCATTTATGTGTATCACTTTTTGCATGAAACATGCAAATTTATCAACTATGACTTGCACTTTGCTTCAAACTATAAAGTCATTTACCATGCTTAGATTTTTGGCACTCATTCCTGGCAAAACAATTTGAAAAATTCATCAGTCTTGGTTGTGTTTTAGAATAAATAATATGGATGAGCTAGCCTAGATAGTAACAAAATTTTAAAAATATGTATTTCAGTAAACAAATTCATATTTTACTCCTGTTTTTTAATTCAAAATATCATTGAATAGTACATAGATCACCATGTGAGCCCACATGATTCCAAAACCTACTTAATATGCAACAAATAATTTTTTTATGCTCCAGGTTGATTGTCCATATTACATTGCTCCAAATTTTCTATTTTGTATTAAAGCCATTGTCTGTGTAGAATAACATCTGCCCCTACACTGTATGTGTATTGCATGAGCAAGAATCTGTGGACTCTTTGGTACAAACACCTGTACATATTACTCATCCCAACGATTTTGGATATGAAAGAAGTCCTAAGTTTATTGCATTTGTGATAACAATATTGAAGGATCAGAATTGGAGTACATTGTTGTAGTTTTTTGTGTAATGATACTAATATTCACAACCAAAAATCTTTTTTTCTCTTGTAATTCATGAAACTCATAATACTATAAGCTATTAGTTATTATGACATATGATTGAACTTCCAGTGTATATTTGTGCCCCACCACAACATTTGAAACAATAAATTTAGTTCAATTTATTGTGAAAAGAAAAACTGTATCATATCGTGTTTCTCTACTGGAGTCTTCCATGGGAGTCTTCTTTGAGGGAGTCTTCTGTGTGAGTTTTATATGGCAGTGTTGTCTGTGATTCTTTTATGGAAATTTTCTATGGGTCATAGTTGGATACAGGCTGTTATTGCAAACTCCACATATGCTCTGGGTTGTCCCTCAATAATAAACTCCAAAAGGTCACTGCTGCTTCAAAACATACCAGTCTATCTGATTGAGAAAGTTATAAAACATGAGTCAAATCATCACAACACTGGGTTCAAGGATTGGATACTACAATTCATTGAGCAGGATGATAAGTGTTATATTTCATTGCATGCTGAAAAATACATTGTCATTGACTAGCATCAAATGAATCAAACTGAAATAGCTGTTATTAAAAACAAGAAGCATCATAAATGAAAGTTGATTTCAATTTCATAAATTTAACTCAATAACTGCCCCACTAGTTTATACACAAACACATTTTTCCAAAAAAGTAGTCTGAATTTGATATTGACTTCCAAGAAGTTAATAAAGAGAATACCAAAGTAATGGTCATTGTAAGTACAAAATATCAAAGGGGGATCTTGTAAGAAGTTTTAGTAGTATTGATTTGAAGAGTGAAATTAATTACCATTGTGTAGCTTTGATTGTGCCAGTCTCTTACTTTTTTGTGCACTCTAAATTAATACTAGGAGGGAACCCACTTCTATAGGAGTCCTCTATGGGAGTCTTCTATGGGAGTCTTTTATGGTTCATAGTTGTACATAGTATTTTATTGCAAACTTTACATGATCTGGCTTGGTCCTCACTAAAAATTTTCAAAAGATAACTACTCCATCAAAAATAATCAATCTAGGTGATTAGAAAGATTATAAATCCTGAGGCAATTTTTTTCAGAAATAGGTGAAAGTATTGGATACTACAATGTATTAAATAGGGTAATAATTTCTGTGTTGCACTGTATGCTGAAATCCATTACCATTTAGCATCAAATTAATGAAACTGAAATAGCTGCCATAGTAAAAACAAGAAGAATCATAAATGAAAGTTGATTTCAATTTCATAGATTTAACCCAATACCCATCCCACTAGTTCATACATGAAAAAAAATCCAAGAAAGTATTCTGTATTTGATATTTACTTCCAAGAAGATTAAGTCCATAAAAGCAAAATCATGCAAAATCTAATTTGAAGCACAAAACAATGTCAAGGGAGATATTAGAAGTAATTTTAGTAACATTTTTTGTTTGTGGTGTGAAATTTCAGTTTCTTATTTCTGTTTTGTTGTGCCCACTGATTGAATTATAGGAGGAAACCTATGAGAAAAATTTTAAATACAGATCATGATGGGTATAAGTTGGATACATCAAATACAATTATTTTGACTGTGTAAGTGAAATAAAGGGTATCAAATCCAAGGAAAAAACAATTTACTTTTAATCAAGATCTTCTTTGTTTTTCATTTAATTTACTTAGAATTGGCATATTTACACTATAATCATCAATGTTTTTGTTGACAATATTATTGTTGTATCATCAGAACTTTAATTGATAAAATTACAGAATGTATCCAGCAAATGATTTTTAGGGAGAACTAAACAAGATTGTCTCATGAAACTTAGACATTGAAAAAATATTTCTCATTTTTATTACCTTTATTGTGACCCATGTTTATATATCAAACTCGGCAATATTTTGGAGACCAAAAATACAGCATCTACCAAACATCATCACAGACCCCTTATCTCAGTCCAGAGGCTTTCCAAAATATCTTCATTTGCAGATGAAGACCACTGTGTTTCATTATAACTGTCTTTGGCTGTGTGTTTGTGTACCTGAAAGCCATCATTTTTCTCAACTTAGATTCATAACTTACAATTCCAGTATCTGATTGAGACATTCAAAAATAGTGAGTCTTTATCAAAAGTATCTGAAATTATCAAGACTGTTAAATTTGCAATGTTTTCATTACATTATCAGCATACTAATTACAGACTTGATCTATGTACACCAATAACTTCACCTGCAGAGTGATAATATTTGAATTTTACCAAAGCTAAAAGAACTCCAGTATTTAGAATTAGACAAGGGATGGGTATTAAAATTTTTGTATACAAATGTGGTATGCAAAATACTCATCTTCTCTGATAAACCCTGTAACCCCACCATTATGCACACAAAATGCAACAACAAAATATGCCAAGATAAGATTATCTTCCCCCAATCTACCATGACAATGACCATTAATGAATTTAAAAATGTCTTGGAGGTATTGCTAAGAAGTAATTTAAATGAAATTATTTCTAATATTGCCTTATGTTACCAAAAAAAATTGTATTCATTAGCATTGCTGATTAGACTCTCTTGCAGGTTTTTGGTATAGAAGTGAGAGTACATGTTTATCAAGTCAGAAAGTGATACAGATAGACCAATTTGAACTAATTTTTCCCAAAACAAATTTGGGAGGCTACACATCCTAACTACAATCAAAGACACCCCTATGTCCCTGTCTGGGAATAGTCAGTTTCATTTTCATGCCCATCCCCTGATTAACCTCAATATCTGTTTTGTAGAGGTTTAAAAAGCATTCAAACTCAAAGTTAGTGTTAGTGAGGATTTTGAATGCATGTTTGACAATTCTTGATTGATTGGTGACTTTGTGTAGATAAAGTTTATAATAAAAAGTAGCTATGAAAATATTCATAGAGCTCAAATTTGTTCATAGTGGAAAAAATAAGCATATTATAATTTTTTCATTTATTTTTTAAGTACAAGCCTTATAATTATTAACCGCGATTGTTCACTTTTATTATTTTAATGCAGAAGCTGACAGTCCTAAGTGTTTAGCAGTAAATGATTATTGTTATTGCAGTTGACAATGCTGATATATCACTTGAACAATTGTTTCTATTGTATCATTTTATTTTCAGAACAAGCATACATGGAACATCATAGAACACATTGGTATAATGAGTATGGTAACAAGTAAAAGGGAGGGTCTTCAGAAAATCAATCTTTTTAGGAGATCCAGGTGCTTTTGGGAGCCTGGTCACCCTATGTGATTGGGTTCCTATGTGCCCCCCCTCCCCTTAAAAAAAATCAAATATATTTCAATAGTGGATGTTGGTTTAAATTCAACTCACCAAACAGTTAGAAATGAAAGTGTAAGCAGTGTTCCATGAATAAAGATACTTAGTAGCTGACCTGAGTATGTGATATATTCTTATTGATTGTAAG
>JALLOT010000627.1:0-18797 GCA_036939595.1 Thalassiosira livingstoniorum
ACTTCAATGACCCAAAAAAATATCAACTAGGGCTATTTCGACATTGAAGATTTCAGTTTTCATAATATTTTTCACGTACTTCAACTTCAACATACCGCAAATGACTTTGGAAAAAGGGCTATTTTTGGTTCACGTTTGGGAACGTAACCTTAGGCCAGTAACCATATGGAATTTCTTACCATTCTAACTCCTGCAATACATTGCACGCATTTTCCCACTTTCCTCATCACCATGATAAGGAAGCATACTCCGACGCCACCCCCCCGTCCCCGTCCAAATGCCATGAACTTACTGCTTACTGTGAAGCATGCTGGGGCAGAAACTTTGGTAATGCTGTTCCCGACAATACTCCCCTCGAATTATTTAAGTTTCGGTCCCTCTCGGGATATCTCATTTGCTGCTCTGGTGGCCCTATTGCAAGGAAATCGATCCGCCAAGAAAAGACTTACCTCAGCTCTTGCGAGGCTGAAATCCTTGCCACTAATAAGTGTGTGATGGACCTTTTGTCCATCAAACATCGTGCGGCAGAACTTGGAATGTCGGACGCCATCCCAACCACGATTGTTTACAACGACAATTGTGCCTGCGTTGACTGGACTGCGCCCACAACAAACAAGGGCGTTAAACACATCAACCTTCGAGAGACAAGGGTCCGTGAGGAAAACAAATGTTTCACCGTGAAGATCACTCACATTCCTGGGGTAATCAACCCCGCTGACATCTTCACCAAAGAGATCCGCGACGAAGCCCATTTTCATCGCCTTCACGACTGTATGATGGTTTCACGTTCTAATTTTATGAAACATCATCATACAGTTCCATCCCACCTTGCAGACCCTAAGTCCCTACCTTACTATTCCCTCAATTCTTCTTTGCCCCCACCAGGTGATTGCCATCACACATCACCTGGTGACACCCAAAAATCTTCTGTATCTTTTCATATTCCCTCTTCCCTCGCTCAGCGAGCTTCGCTCGCTAAAACTGTGCATTCCCTTGGACCATCTCCGATGGTCCGTCCGTCATCCTCTTGACAGGGGGGTGTTGAGGTCTGTCCTCCGTAGTCAAGACTCATGACTCGGGAATCCACCACCTCTTAGTGACCAGTAATCTAATCTCATAATAATTCAATTAGTTACAGCTCAATACTTCTTCAGTGGTAACTTGTTAGTGGCAGCAAAGTTGCATAGTACCTACACCTCTTAGCTCATTCAGGTTCTGCAGTAAACTTGTTTATTGTTTCTCTTGTCAAATAGCCCAATCCAACCACACGGAGGTCTGACAACTTGTTGCATCCCAGTTTGCTCTTGCAAGATGAGGATCACTACATAGTAGTTTAAGTTGAGCAGCACAGAGAGAGATGTGATAATTATCCATGGAAAATAATGTGCTTTCATCTTGATTCATGGAACAAAGAGCAACTACAATTCCTAAGATAGGACTAGGCTAAATAGAACTCCACCTAATGCTGTACTTACACAACCATGCATGGTACACTCTAGTCAAGAATAATCCATGCTACGCCATACCCAGTGCCCATTTCACACCCACAGGAACAGGAACTATCCGTCACAAAGGACAGCTACATCAAACGGGACTCTAGCATAATCACAGGGCAGACCAAGATATTAAAGAAGTTAACTACAGACCTTTGAAGAGCCGATTGCTGGTGGATCTTATATAGCAAGTGCATAAAATACTTAAGCCACAATTACAAAAGGTAATGGCTTTTCTTTAAGTACACTTCAATAGATATTTTGAATGAAAAATGACACTAGTACATCTACAAATAACTTAGTATCAACAATGCAAATACCCAGTAACTGGCTCAGCACTAAGTTGCAGGTGCAGATGGTGCTTGAGTAGCACCAGCACTGCGCTGTGTCGCACCACCTGCCCAGGGACCAGGAACCTTACCCCGTTCAGTTGCAACAGCTTCCGTGGCATCAACCTCCTTCAGAAACCTAGTGCCTAACTGAAAAATACCATCATCCATAACTACCCTGTTATCTGACAGTTGAAGTAGCCCTTGACTAATATACAATCCCATGTTCTTCTTTAAAAGCTGCAAAAAGTCTTCTAGTTTTGTTGGCTTTGGTAACATTCCTGAGCTACCAACCTCCAAAAACATCAACCTATCTGCTTCAAGTAAATTACCGGTCAAGTTGAAAATGAGTAATGGAGGGCGTCCTTCCTCTTGAACTTCCTTTCTGATCTGGCGAATAGCCTCGTGTCCGAGGAGAGTACCATCACCAGGTTGGATGTCTTGAATCCACTTATCATTCTTAAAATAAGCTTGACGCAACTTGGCATTGGCTATTTTGTCTGATCCAAATCTGACAAACTTGGGAAACTCTCCTTCTGGTCTTTCAGATACCGCCATTTCATCAACCAAGCTTCTGCAATAGTCACTGGACATTTGTTGATCCATCGTAATAATATGGAAACGATGCTCTCGGCACATGCGAAGTGCCTGTTCCCCGCTGAGAGCAGTGTAGCAGTCAATAACAACCCCAGGGTAGTCAAATGCAATTTTCTGATAAATCATAGCAACCATTTGCCGCATTGTCCTCTGGTCATCAATTACAAGAACCTTCATTTTCCCAGAAAATTGAACTTCATAAACATAGGCTCCAAAATCAATTTCTTGGAATGCATCTCCACTAGGGTTGTTACGGTGTCGGTCGATGGCATCTTGAGGCGCCCTTTGAATTGCACTTTGGAAGTAGATGAAAGTCCCAGGCCCTCCATTTGGAACATGATGCTCGTGATTGATGTCTAGAGGACTTTCAATTTTCAAACCGGAATCTTTTATTGTTCCCAGAAGTCCCATAACTTTTTCGCTCAGAGTTCCTTCTTGCATTGTTCCTTCTTGCATCATAACCACTGCACCATCTTGGTGCGGTTTGAGGCTTGGTTCAGCGATTGTGTGCGCAATGAGATCAGCAAGGCGAAGGCCAATGCCAGTACTTTTAGTTCCTCCAATCCTATCCTCCTGTGGAAGTGCATCTCCTGTAGTGAATGCTCGGAGGACATGACGCTGAGCATCTTTAGGAATGCCTGGGCCACTATCAGCAACACCTAGTGTAACCTCAAGCCAGTTAGGCCCAGCCTCACGAACCTGGCAAACAAGAACAACTCCTCCAGTTGCTGTAAATTTTGCTGCATTGCTCAGCAAGTTTGAAAGGTACTGCAAAAGGAGGACAGAGTCACTGATCACAAATAGTTTATCTGGGGCTGGAACATTAAGCTCAAGATTAACGCGAGGGCGCATTCTCGGAGACTGCAGTGCGGCTGCTTTGCGACAGAGTTCGCCGAGATCGATAACCTCATGCTTCGGAGTGTAAGTTCCGTTTTCCATTTTGGCAACATCAAGCATGTCATTCAAAGTATCCACTGCATGCTGACATACAAGTCGCTGGTGATCAGTAAGTTCGCGGACTCTTGTTGGAAGTTCCTTCAGACCTAACTCGTCATCTTCTTCAATGAGAGCCAAGTCAACTGCTTCCGTTGCTCTGTCGGCAAGTGCAAGAACTGATCCTACAACATTACGGATCTCATGATAGACGTGAGCAGAGATTGTGGCCTGCGCTGCAGTGGCTGCTTCTGCAGCTCTTTGCTTCATTTCAGCATCTCGCTTTGCTCGAGCGTCAGTAATATCTTGGCCGATTCCAACAACACCAATAACATTGTCTTGGGCATCACGACGGGTGGTGGCATTGAGCAAGACTTCTACCACGTGATCGCCTGATGTCAGCAATGGAAATTCGAAGTTCGAAGTCTCGATGCCCATAAGCGCATTTTTCAAGATTTCTGAAACAGAATCCTTGAACTCAGAACTGACAAACTCATCTACCAGTTTCCTCCCGAAAACATCTGCTGTGGTGAAACCAGTCAGCGTGCTCGCGCATTGGTTCCAAACATTGACTAAAGTTGTGTTGGAATGGGATGTACAAATTGTGAGCTGAATCAATTCCAACGCTTAAATTCGTACTTGCAATTTCTCCCCCCTCACCTTTTCCCTCTGTGTCAACACCAAAAATTGGCGCATTAGCACTATCAATCAACTTTGAGACTGGTTGAATCCAATTAAAGAGAGAAATTTAGTGACAGCATGAAATGCAATAAATGTGATAGTTTTTTATCGACTTACACTCTCTCTCTTGGGCAATACGCTCGGTGCTGAATGATATCAAGGAGAAAGCATCAGTTGATTTCAAGAGAGGTAAAGAAAGAATTATCTTAAGTCACACAGAATCACTGACAAAAAGAAATGGACTCCTTTTCAAACTTACATCTAAACCACATGACAACAAAATAGGAAAGTAGAATGTAGTTCCCAGGAGCAGAATTGGTGAGACCTCTCCCTGACATGAAGTAAAAACAACAAATAATGCAAAGACAGGAAAAGAACTTACATCTTGACCAATGCCGACTACACCAATTATGTTTCCATGTTCATCACGTCTGCAAGTTGCATTGAGCAAGATTTCAAGACGATTTCTGCCCTTGGTCATAAGCGGGAAATCGAAGTTAGCAGTTTCTTCTCCGTGTAAGGCTTGATCCAAAACGCCTTGCACCTTTTCTTGATGTTCCATTCGAATGAACTCCTTCACAAGACTATGGCCAAACACTTCTTCTGTTGAGTAGCCTGACAGTCTTACTGCGCACTGGTTCCATACTATTTTCGAAAAAATAAAACGAAAAGAATTATGAATGGAATTTTGGCAAAGAATATCAAACACTTTGCGTGAAACAGAAGAAGACAACTTACCGTTTACACGACCAAGAGTATCAACACCAAAGATAGGAGCGTTGGCAGTATCTATCAAACGAGTGTATTCCCTCTCTTGGGCGAGGCGGCCCGTGATCTATTGAATCCGATTTTTAAAGCAACAAAATGATGTGAGAACTGCTCATAGAGTGCTCATAGAGTAAGACAAAATACAAGAATGAAAGCTTACATCTTGACCAATTCCAACCACTCCTATTATATTGCCCTGTTCATCACGCCGAGTAGTCGCATTCAACAATACCTCCAGGCGGACACCTCCTTTTGTCATGAGAGGAAACTCGAAGTTTGCTGTCTCGTCCCCTGCAAGAGCCTGATCAATCACACTTTGAACTCTTGCTCTGTGCTCAGGAGTGATAAATTCCTTCACAAGATTCTTGCCCATAACTTCTTCGGTTGAGTAGCCAACCAGCCTCATGGCACACTGGTTCCAGATTGTTACTTTTCCTTGATTATCTACCCCAAAGATAGGAGCATTGGCACTATCAATGAGCTTTGAGTACCTAATATTGAACAATTTGCGAATAGAAGTCATTCAAAACTTAGACGTTACATCATCACACAATAAAACCACACTACAAAGCATATGGTACTTACTCGCGTTCTTGTGCAATACGGCCAGTAATCTTCGTATTTCATTGCCACATTAGAAACATTTTGTGTTAGTGCTAAAAAGTGATACACACACAGCTTCAAAACATGAATACTTACATCCTGACCAATACCTACGACTCCAATAATGTTGCCCTGTTCATCTCTACGTGTAGTGGCATTAAGCAGCACCTCGAGCCTGGCTCCTGCCTTGGTCATAAGAGGGAATTCAAAGTTTGCTGTCTCTACACCGTCTAGCGCTCTGTCCAAAACTGCTTGAACAGAAGCCTGGTAATCCTTTGTAATGAATTCTTCAACTAGCCTGTGTCCCATTACCTCTTCTGTAGAATATCCAACTAATCTCATTGCACACTGATTCCACACTAAGATGAAAACGAGGAAAGTTTACACATGTCAAATTTTGGCGTGGAAAACCTAAAATAACTTTAAAATTGCAAGAGAAGAGTACATACCATTAACCTTCCCTTGGGTATTGACACCAAAAATAGGGGCATTTGCGTGATCAATCAGTTTGGAATACTACAAAGAAATCAAAAACAAAAGTAAATATCAGTTAGACAACAAAATATCAACTTTCTTGCAGCCAAATAAAAGTAACCAAACTAACCTCGCGCTCTTGGGCAATACGGAATGTAATCTGTTTTTCAATTAACAAAAGGAATGAACGAGAAAACGTGAGCCCATAATTTCATAGGTAAAGAAATAACCAGCAAGTTTCACAGCTGTGAACACGTACATCTTGCCCGATACCAACAACACCAATGATGTTTCCATGTTCATCTCTCCTTGTGGTTGCGTTCAACAAGATTTCTATTCTTGCCCCCGCCTTTGTCATCAAAGGGAACTCGAAGTTGGCAGTCTCTTCCCCATGAAGAGCTCTATCTAGAACTGCTTGGACTGATGCTTGATAATCCTCGGTGATGAATTCCTCTACCAGACTATGTCCCATTACTTCCTCCGTGGTGTAACCAACGAGCTTCCTCGCGCACTGATTCCAGACGTTAACACTCCCTTGCGTATCTACACCAAAAATTGGTGCATTTGCTGTATCAATTAGTTTAGAATACTGAAAAAGACAGGAACAGAGAAACAAACGGGATAAGTTACGATAATCTTGTACATCGAAAACAAAAACGTTTTGCCTACCTCTCTTTCTTGGGCTATGCGTCCAGTGATCTGTCATAATGAAATTGTTTTAATTGCTTGCGATTGTGAGAATGCATCTCCAAGTCAAAGCGATCACCGCTGAAACCGATCTTATGAAAAAATACTTACATCTTGTCCAATTCCTACGACACCAATGATGTGCCCTTGTTCATCCCTACGTGTCGTGGCATTCAAAAGAACTTCAATTCTAATGCCATGTTTTGTAATGAGCGGGAACTCGAAGTTGGCAGTTTCAGTTCCTGTCATGGCCTTGTCCAGAACGGTATTCACAGCCGCACGATATTCTTTGGTGATGAACTCTTGAACAAGGTTTTTTCCTAAAATTCAATACGGTAGAATGAAATGTGAGATTTTGGTGCTTCAAGGATGAACAAAGAAATGAATTGCACAAAGATGCACTTACCCATTCTTGAATGATAGTCGCAAAGTAAAAAGAAAAAAGTTGAATAACAGCCGTCAGTCGCATAATATAAAGCCCAATAAAGTCAAATTGAGAAAAAGTCAGCTTACACCTCATCAATTGAATATCCTACAAGCCTCATGGCACACTGGTTCCAAATATTTACACGGCCCTGTGTGTCAACTCCAAAGATCGGAGCATTGGCTGTGTCAATAAGTTTAGAATACTGGGGAAATGATCAAAGAAATTAGTATCAGACATGACGTTGATTCGGTGATAGAAAATTTAAAAGTGTACACCATTTTTTAAAGCAAATACACACTTACCTCCCTCTCTTGTGCAATACGGCCCGTGATCTGTTTGTTGAAATCGAGGCAAATAAGTTAGCTCTATAATAGCAAAACAGTACAAAAAACAGAATAATGATTGATGACGCACATCTTGACCGATGCCAACAACTCCAATAACTTTTCCATGTTCATTTCTTCGAGTTGTTGCATTGAGAAGCACTTCGATTCTTGCACCTGCCTTTGTAATAAGAGGGAACTCGAAGTTTGCAGTCTCGACTCCATCCAAAGCTCTGTCAAGAACAGCTTGCACTGAAGCTTGGTAATCTTCGGTGATAAATTCCTGAACTAAACTGTGGCCCATGACCTCAGCTGTATTGTAACCTACAAGCTTCCTTGCGCACTGATTCCAGACGTTAACACGGCCTTGTGTATCAACCCCGAATATAGGCGCATTAGCAGAGTCAATCAATTTCGAGTACTAATAATAAATAACAGGAGGTAAACAAAAGATTTTGAATTGAATAATGTTACCAAAAGCCGGAGCTCGAAGCCAAATTCGGAGAAACATCTGGCAATCTTACCTCTCTTTCTTGTGCGATACGGCCAGTAATCTAAAGCCAAGGATAAAATCAAAATGGAGAGAGGATAAGTTAGGGTGACACGCAAAAAAACACTACGAAAGAAAGACAGGTAGTACTCACATCCTGGCCGATGCCGACCACCCCAATCACATTCCCTTGCTCATCTCTACGGGTGGTTGCATTGAGAAGAACTTCAATTCGAATACCATGCTTTGTGATCAAAGGAAACTCGAAGTTGGCTGTTTCTTGTCCTCTCAATGCCTTGTCAAGAACTGCACTAACAGCATCTTTGTACTCGTTTGTAATAAATTCACCAACCAAATTTTGACCCATGACTTCGTCAAGAGTGTATCCCACAAGTTTACGTGCGCATTTATTCCATACATTCACACGGCCCTGAGCGCCCAGGCAGTAAAAAGAGAACAGTTGTTAATGCAAGTCTATTTCAGTCAGTCGGACAATTCAATCAGTATCACACAACAAGAAAAAGCTCACCTGCGTGTCGACACCGAATATAGGTGCATTGGCATTGTCAATCAGTTTGGAGTACTAATTTTTTGTAAAGTAAAATGAGGACAGCAAGTGAGTCAACAAAAGAAAAAGACATTTGCAGTAAGAAATCATTGTAGATCTTACCTCACGTTCTTGTGCAAGGCGAGCAGTAATGTCTTGACCAATGCCGACCACTCCAATTACTTTGCCATGCTCGTTTCTTCGTGTCGTAGCATTGAGCAACACCTCTATGCGGGCTCCGGCCTTGGTAATCAATGGAAATTCAAAGTTAGCGGTTTCAACACCATCAAGGGCCTTGTCAAGAACTGCTTGGACAGAAGACTGATAATCTTTGGTAATGAACTCTTTCACCAGAGAATGACCTATGTAGAAAAAAGTTCAAGCAGGAAGTTTAGAAACAGTTTGGCATATTGCTGCCGAAATCAATACTGAACAATCTTACCCATAACCTCTGCTGTCGAATAACCTACAAGCTTCCTCGCACACTGGTTCCATACGTTCACTTCAAAGGAAAATCGGAAAAAAATTGACAAGATTACAATGTTGGCAAGGAAAGTCAAAAAATCTTTTTCACGCAACGAGCAATAAGTTCAACAACAGACCTCGGCCCTGTGTGTCAACCCCAAAGATCGGGGCATTGGCAGTGTCGATAAGCTTCGAATACCTAAACGAAAAGGAGGAATATATTACATAGCATATGTCAGAGGTCAAAGTGTTAAAAAAACAAAAGAACATGGCAGACACATGTCTAGACTGGAGCTCACTCTCGTTCTTGTGCCAAACGGGCAGTGATCTAATTGTTTTGAGGGTAATATGAAAAAAGAAAATATAAGAATCGGATGCACTAAATTGGAAACTTCAGTGGAGGTCAGTGGGCAACTCACATCTTGCCCAATACCAACAACACCTATCACATTTCCTTGTTCATCCCTTCTAGTTGTTGCATTCAGCAGGACTTCGATCCTAATCCCACTCTTTGTGATGAGAGGAAACTCAAAGTTCGCAGTTTCTTTGCCTCGAAGTGCCTTGTCCAAGACAGCTCTAACAGCTGCACGGTATTCTTTTGTGATGAACTCCTGAACAAGATTCTTGCCCATGACCTCATCAATTGTGTATCCAACCAATCTCATCGCACATTGGTTCCAAACTTTTACGAGGCAAAAGGAAATTTGAAAATGAGCTTTACAAGGGATATACTAAATTCCTCATGAAAAACAGCAGAAATAACATACCATTTACGGCTCCCTGATTGTCCACACCAAATATGGGGGCATTAGCACTGTCTATGAGCTTGGAATACTCTCGTTCTTGGGCTAGACGAGCAGTGATATCTTGCCCAATGCCCACAACACCAATAATATTGCCTTGTTCGTCACGACGGGTCGTTGCATTAAGAAGGACTTCAATATGTGCTCCTCCTTTCGTGATCAATGGGAACTCAAAGTTCTCTGTTTCGGCACCTTGCAAAGCTTTGTCTAGAACAGCTTGCACTGCAGTCTTGAAGTCATCTGTAATGAACTCTTGAACCAAAGAATGACCCATCACCTCTTCAGTAGAGTAGCCGACAAGTCTCATTGCACATTGATTCCACACATTAACGCGACCCTGAGTAACCAAACAGAATCATTAGAAAAGTTGTTGATACAGGTCTAGACATAAATGAATTAACTGGCATGCATACAATCCCCGAAACAAACTAACCTGCGTGTCTACACCGAAAATAGGAGCATTCGCTGTATCGATTAAACGCGTGTACTCTCTCTCTTGTGCCAAACGACCAGTGATGTCTTGCCCAATACCCACAACGCCAATAATATTGCCCTGCTCGTCCCTTCTAGTCGTTGCATTAAGAAGAACATCAAGACGGACTCCTCCCTTTGTCATGAGAGGAAACTCAAAGTTCGCAGTTTCTTCTCCATGCAGGGCCTGATCAAGAACAGCTTGCACAGCAGTCTTGAAATCATCCGTGATGAACTCCTGAACAAGATTCTTGCCCATGACCTCCTCTGTTGTGTAGCCGACAAGCTGCATGGCACATTGGTTCCAAACTTTTACGGTAAAAACATGAAGAAACTTGAGAATGAACTTTACAAGGGATACACTAGAATCCTAATAAAATCGTAGCAGAAATAACTTACCATTCACGGCTCCCTGATTGTCCACACCAAATATAGGGGCATTAGCACTGTCTATGAGCTTGGAATACTCTCGTTCTTGGGCTAGACGAGCAGTGATATCTTGCCCGATGCCCACAACACCAATAATATTGCCTTGTTCGTCACGACGGGTCGTTGCATTAAGAAGGACTTCAATACGAGCACCTGCTTTCGTTATCAAAGGGAACTCAAAGTTCTCTGTTTCGGCACCTTGCAAAGCTCTATCCAGAACGGCCTGCACAGCAGTCTTGAAATCATCTGTAATGAATTCTTGCACAAGAGAGTGACCTGGAATTTGGAGTCGTAAAACAAAGAAAAAAAACTGAGTCTCGTGCCGTAACATTAACTCTGTACAAAAGCATGATTCTCTATTGTACTCACCCATAACCTCTTCAGTAGAATAGCCAACAAGCCTCATTGCACACTGGTTCCATACGTTCACTTCACACGAAAACATGAAAAGAATCAATGAGATTGCAATTCTCGAAAAGAACGTTTAAAAATCTATTTCAGACAATGAAAAAAAGTTTCCTACCGCTGCCCTTTGTGTCCACCCCGAAAATCGGGGCGTTTGCAGTGTCGATTAGTTTAGAATACTGGTAGATATGGTTTAAGAAGAAAAGGATAGAATAGAAATGATGGGCAAAATATCGACACAATCAATTGTTTATTCAGAAACTGTTTAAAATCAAAGAAGGGCCCTTACCTCCCTTTCCTGTGCAATGCGTCCCGTACTGATGAATAGCAGCGAGAAAAACAGATTGATAAGATGTAAAGTCTGAGGCTGAAGCTGTGATAAAAACAGGTTCAACATGCTCACATCTGAAAAAAATGGAAAGGAACGTTGATTTGATACATGACGGCAAGAAAAAAGTGAGTTGACAAAAAATACAAATGCTGGATATCATACTGAATTTAGTCATCTAGTATATTGAATAATTTCACTTACATCTTGCCCAATACCAACCACTCCAATAATGTTCCCTTGCTCGTCACGACGAGTTGTGGCATTCAATAAGACATCTAATCTTACACCCCCTTTTGTCATAAGGGGGAATTCAAAGTTTGCTGTTTCCTCTCCATGCAGTGCTCGATCAAGAACAGCTTGCACAGAAGCTTGATAGTCCTCTGTGATGAATTCTTCAACAAGTCGATGCCCCATCACTTCATCAGTGGAGTACCCGACTAACTGAATGGCACATTGATTCCATATGTTGACTTCACCGAGAGTATCGACTCCGAAGATAGGGGCATTTGCCGTGTCAATAAGACGTGTATACTCTCGTTCTTGGGCAATGCGACCAGTACTGAAGGAAAAATGATGCACAAACAACAGTGAAGCAAAAACTGTGAAATGGCTGACTACAGCTGCAAAGCCAAAACCTGTGTAATGCAACTACTCACATCTTCAATTGTGGGGTTCAAAAATCGTTCAGAGAGAACATTTTAGATCGAATCAGGAGTGAAAACAACAAAAGTTAGTAAGTATCAACACAGCAAACTCACTTTATCAGTCACCACACTACTTACATCCTGTCCAATACCAACAACACCCACAATCTCTCCGTCGGGATTTCTTCTTGCAGTGGCATTCAACAGAATTTCAATTCTAGCTCCTTCCTTGGTCATAAGTGGGAATTCATAGTTAGCAGTCTCATCACCTCTCAGTGCCCGGTCAATAACCATCCCCACACTCGCTTGGTAATCCTTGGTAATGAATTCTTTGACAAGGCTCCTTCCCATAACTTCGTCGGGAGTGTAGCCAACTATACGCATGGCACACTGATTCCAAACGTTCACTTCATTGAAAAATATAGAAAGAATTAACGAGATTGCAACTTTAGCAAGGAATGTCGAATGTCTAGTTCAAGCAACAAAAGAAAAGGCAAAAACGAACGGACCTCGGCCTTCACTATCAACTCCAAAGATGGGTGCATTGGCACTGTCAATGAGGTTGGAATAATGAGGTTCCAAATTTGAATCAATGAGGTTTCCATCTATGAGACTTTTGTCAGTGATGCTCTGATGCCGTCTGTGCACATCCATGCTATGGTGTCTCCTGTGAGACTTGATCTCCATATCCACTTGTCTATCATGAATGGTGTACTTGTTCTCTTCCGTAGTGGCAGCCTTGTGACAAACTAACTCGCTTGAAGCAGAAACTGGAATGTGTTGCTCAAGTGAGACGTCCCAAGTAACAACTGAGGGCACATCGGATTTACGAGAATCTGCATCGTCCTCTGCCACACCTGCAGCAGGATTGGGAACATCAGATTCGCACCCAGTGGTGGAATCTCTCTTCATAATGGATCTCAAACTGCTTCCGGCATAGTTATTTTTCGTGAAAAAATTCAAACTTTCAACTTTTTTCTTGCAAGAATGGCACAGGTGGTGGGCATACCGATCAAAAATGGCCGAAGAAGATGAGCGATCTCGATCTGTTCCCCTATCTCCTCCAGTGGGTCCACCCGTGGAAGTGGACGTAATAGCCCCTGCCCCAGAGCCAACACTCACATCGCGAATGCCGCCTTGAATTTTGGGTGTTGGGTACTCACTCGGATCCAAGTAATGCGGTCCACCAGGTGGGGCTGGCGGCGAATCCTCGATCTTGTTTGAAGACATTCCCATAACATGAGTGGTCCCCAAAGAGTCGACTTGGGAGCTGTTGCAGTTTGCGTCATTCACATAGGGTTCTCCCTCATGACTGTCACGGCTTGACGCTTTGCCCGTATCAACAACGGAGTTTCCATCTCCTAGTGATTCCCAGTCCTGTTCTTGAGTTGCCCCACGATCTTGAGGGGTTGAGGGAGCTGCCATGGAAACAGGTGTGGATGAGCCATCTGCCAAACTCTTTTTGAAAAAATCTCCACCATCACTGCTGTTGAACATTACACCGGGAGCCGATCCGGTAGAACTGGATGAGCGGGGATTTTTCTTTCCTCCAACAACAGCACTGCTTTCGTAAGAACTCGAGGTAAACAAATTCGGACTAGTGCTTGGGAATTCATCTGTTTGGATACAGGCATTAACAGAATTGGCCATGTTGATTGCAGCACTGCTTGCTGTGTTGCCCATAGTGTTCGCCGCAGTAGGAGTTGTGTTATTGCTGGAGTCGCCCTCTTCTTTATCTTCGTCAGGGATTATATCATCAATAGTCAATCCCACCATTTGCTTGTCAGAGGTGCCCGAAGACACTGATGTGATAGAAGTATTGATTGGTTTCTCTGGCGTCTTGGCATTTCCAATGGAACAAAATTCTTCTTCTGTGAATTGGGAAGGCCTCAATTGAAATGAGTCTTCCTTGGAATGGCAGTACACACTGTCCTTCGACGCAGTCATCAGGAACTGTTTGTCCCGGTCATCTTGACTGCTTTCGCCGTGGCTATTGCTACGATGGCCATGTTGGAGAGATTCTGGGCGCAGGTCCTTTCCCTTCCCAGCAGCAACACCAAGACCCAAAACGTTCCAAGGAAAGGTAGTATCTTTTCCATCCTCACAGATATTTTTCCTCAAAATCCAAACAAAGGCCAATCCCACGGCCATCCCCCCCAACAAACTCAGACATCCTGAGAAATTTTCAACTGAAGGGACAGAACGATAAGCCAATAAAGCAGGGCTTGTGAGGAGCGAAAGAACGAAGGTTTCCACAGATTGAAGTTCTTGCAATTGATACAAGGATTGCGATAGTGATGAAGGAATGGATGATGATGACGTTGGAGTTTGGTCAGATGTAGCTGCCGCTGCACCTGAAGCCATACCAGGCGATGTACTTGACGATTCTGAAACAGGAGCCGTTGACGATCTAAATTCGCCCGATGGCTTGGAGATCGATTTGGTAAACGAAGCAACCAGCGGGGCGGACGCCACCATGGTTGTGGCGAGGAGATAGCCCGCGGCAAGCTCCGAGAGGAGGGGGAGCAGTGTGGACGACATTATGATCTCTGAAAGTGATGCTGATCAATATTGACTTGTGTGAGACTGATGTTGAGTTGAGATGAGCCTAATGCACACTCGATGATTCGAAGATTTATTGCTGCAACAATATCACCATCTATGAGAAGGTGGCATTGAGTCCCGATGGGAGTGGACAAGATTGAGCAAATGGGGACAGCCTACAATGTGACCTAGTGTCCGTATCAGTCCGAACAAGTTGGCCCGATGACGCCGGAGTGCGAGAACAACAACAAGGGCCGACAACGAAGCCTACGACAGCGCCGGCACACAAAGAGCTCTAAGATTGAGCTGACCCACAAAGAGGCCTATCTCTCACTAAGCCGAACGCCGAAGAGAGTCTGAAGGAGGCAGCCAGCCACTCGCTGGGAAGACACGATCAGACGCGACAGCCGAAGAATGAGCCAACCGAGGCGCCTCAGATCGATCTCACACTCACTCTGAAACGTCGCAGACAATCCTTGAATAAGGACTATCGGTCAGGCAGGACGAAACAAAACCCCGATCGTTTGCCTACCCAAGAACCTACAAGAGAGCCTATCTATTCTCTCTCGGTACGATGAAGCTCAGGCCCACCGGTAGTCCCAGCAGATGTGAGATGTGACGCTGGCGATGGCAAAAGGCCCAAATAAAGATGGGGGACGCCCCGCCTCAGCTGTCGATTGATTTCCTGTTGCACAAACCCTGTCGACCTTTATACATTGGACGTGTATCCTTTAAAGTAAGCCCCTTATCTCAATGTTTCTGATTGCCGGGCCGTCGCGATGGCGGATCACTCTCTACCTTGGTCAATGTTGCTACCCCCACCTTCAGACAACACAATCAGTCTCAGTCAAGACGAAACTTTGCCTAACCGGCTTGTGATCTCAGCTGGCATGCGATGGCAGCTTGGTGATGAGTTACACGGATATGGTTGGAGATGGGCAATGGTTCAGGTGCCTGACTGAAAGAGATGAAGCGCCGCAATTTACCGCTAGATTGATGATGCTCTCCAGACTTCAATAAAGGTGATTGATTGATTGATTGATTGATCGGTAAATCAGACGATCTAAACACTAATAAACACCGTATCTTTATCTGGTAACAAACAACATCATGCATGCCTGGTCTGCACTGGTCATGACTTCCCCTATCTATTTTCAATCACACAACCAGACACAACAAGCCAGCATGATCGATCCTGCCTTCAGCCGGCCAGCTTCCGCTGCTTCCGACATCCGTCCAACATTACTAAGTACCATATTGTAGTCTATTGTACTGTACAATACTGCCATACTACCTTAAGTAGTAGGAGTATGTTGTAATATTATATGGTATGGCTGGTAGGAGATGGTCGGTAACATACTTACAGAACAGAAGTATGTACAATACTATTTCTTCATACAATATGGTACTCTACTTGCGCTGCCTAGCTGAACTGAATGGGAAGACAAAATGACTGCATGATACGAAGCAAGGAGGCATGAAAGCTCATGAAAAACAACAGAAGATAACAAGCCAATCAAAACATTTTCCCTTTCTAAAATCTACTTTTAGACGTAAATTGATGAAAAATTAATTTATTAATGAGGGCACTATGTTCATTCGAAGGTGCATAAGGAATTTATGAACAAAAACATTTTTGGAAAACATTTTGTACTTACCATAAAAAATAATTATGTACTTAGAACTAAGACTCTAATCAATTCACATCTATCACTGCCCTTGAAACAATTTCACCAAACTAAGTAAGTAAAATACACACATAATATCAAAACAAGTCAGCAACTATTATTCATTGTAAAATAATTATTAGTGAAAGTGAGCCTGGATTGTTTTCAAACTTTTGTATGTACTCTTTTTAAAACAATATTTGGGGTTAGGCTTACAAAATTGACAAGAAATGGTCGCTTTTCCAGGTTTTGGATATTTTTGCTCCCTAAATGAGTAATAGAGAATAAACTTTCACCAATTTTAGTGCAGGAAAGGTAGCTCTGTAAGTGTTTTTTGAAAAAAAAACAGTCTCTTGGATAAGTTTTGTAAAGCCTAATTTCATCTCATATTTTACCATATGGGATCCTTTTCAGAAGTTGGGCTTGTTTTTGCCAATAATGAATGTACCTTCAAAAATAAACAAAAATAATACTTTCCATTAACAATATTCCTCAACCATTTCATAATATAAAATAAGATGAACAGAACTCACATAAGATAAGTACAATGCTTCAAAAGAACACAGATAGATGTTTTTTATTATGTAACTCTAAGCTAAAAATTTATTAGCTCAATGAAAAACCCCATTCAAATCAGAGTATTCAATGAAAAATGTGTGACACAGTCATTGCTTGGATTCTAAGGGCAAAAGTAATCAGAAACTATATCAAACTGATGTATTGGTGATGAATCCCACTTGTTCATTAAACAAAAGAAAGAAATACAAGTATTCAAAATAATAGCACCAATGAAAAAAGTGGATATTTCTCACCTGTTTTTAATCCTTCTTTACTACTGGCCCCTCGCTTCAACAAGTACAATCATTCCAGGAAATGTACCAAGATCTTTTGCTCTTCAACTTTCTTCAATAAATTTTTATACATGTATGTATTTGCTTAATAGTAAGATACCACTGTAAATTAACATCCATCTTGCTATGAATGCACAGTGTAAGTATATTACTTATGTAAGTACCTAATGGAGCAAGTATCATATTATATCATTATGAATAATCATATCAATATACTCCCATGTGGTCTAAACTTGGATCCTGGATTATTACAAGTATGTCCTACATAAAATACATGTAGAATTGCTTCAAAAAATGGTCACAAAGTGTGATATCAACTATCCAAGTAAGGTTCATACCATTAGGGACTAAAATTTTTATGCATTGAATGTTAGTCATGAATATTAAGCAAATTAATGATAAGTTCCTAGGTAAAAGCTTTAGTCCCAGAATCAAAAGTTTAGGCCATGAGGAAGTATAAAACATGCATATTGTAAACACACTAATCTAGCTCAAAAAATGTCATTTTTTAAACATTTTTCAAATAATATGATCTAAACACAAAAAGTTCAGAAATTTATGCTGGGTTTGATAATACATTAAAAATGAGATTGTACCATATTGATTCCAAGGAAAATATGAACAAAAAATACATGCAATCAATAGGAACCAATGTTGCCAATGACATGAGAGTTTGGCTTGTGATAATGAAACTGGCAGCAATTCTTCAGTGGTTTCTGTTAGCAGCAGCCAAACAATGAAGAAAAAACTGTAGATGGGGTATTTTTAGATTGTACATGTGTAGAAAAAAATGACTACAAAATAATACCATACCTTAAATACAGAATATTTTCTATGCCTACATACTTAAAAAAATGTGTTTGACAACATTACATGCAACTAAGTGCAAGCCCAGATCTAAAATCACTCTGTTCTCTAAAACTTTCCTTAGTCTGTCTAGCTAATTATTTTTACAGTGAATGATAAAATTGTGATCACATACTAAGTAGATACTACTATGAATGCAACTTTAAGTAGAATGTGAGTCAAAATTAAGTATTTTAATCAAACTAAAACTCTGTTTCCATCAGAAACAAGAAAAGAGTTACAAGTACAACAGCCATCAGATTCTGAGCTCAAAAGTAAGTGTCACATTCATGAGACAAGTACATGTCAGTGTAATTTTCATCCAAATACTTATTATCCAAGAGAATAAAATGATGAGACTAGTTTTGAGCATTTTTATATTTTCAAAGTATTTTCTAAGACAACAAATTTGGTTAACATGAACTGCCCCAAAAATTTAATGGTTCCAAATGTGATGTACCATGGCAAAGCATAAAGCCCCAATATGATTTGGATGCTCAAGTTACAAGACATGACAACAAAGCTCCTCCCAAGACCACCCCCTTCACTGACTGATTCTCTTATCATGAACAGCCATCAAAATATCACTATCTCCAGCATAGAAACTGTTCTGACTGGTAGGAGGCAAAAAAGCAACATGTTCCAGGCCCCAAACATGCCCCTTCAACTTATAACACCACTGACACATCTTGGAACAATGATGCTTTTACTCCTCAACTCTGACCCACATAAGTCAAACATGTTTCCTATTCTTGTAATCTGAAATAAAAAATGAAAAAGATTTGTAATCAATGCCAAGAAATCAAGCCCCACCTCAAACCCAGTGTTATCAACACAGAATGACTTGTCACATCAATATTTCATCTTCTATGGTGGACATCAGTCAATGGGATTTTTTGAAAACATTTTTGAAACTTGATCTTGTTGAAACCTGTGATTGATTCTGGAAAAGATGGTGTCAAGAGCAATACCTCTCCACAGAGGGGGGC
>JALLOT010000628.1:0-18846 GCA_036939595.1 Thalassiosira livingstoniorum
TGGCTTGTGTTCATTGGTCATTTCAGCCTTGGAGTAATAGAATGTGGGTCATTTTGGTTCCAATGTAAAGTTGAAGTGGATATTTTTCATTTTTTCATAGGATTAACAAGACAAAAATCATGAAAAATGTTAAAAATGTTTTGTTGGGAGCCAAACTAAATTAACTATAAGTTTATGAGTGGTTGGCAAGTTAACCATACATTGTTGTATTCCCTTAGTTTGGAGTATGAAAATGTAGCTTGTCATTTCTATTTCTATGCCAGGGGGCATTAAGCACTTGCTCCTCAAGATCAAGCACACCATCCCCAAGAAATTACGACAATGCCCACACTGTCCCCATTAAAAACAGTAAGACAAAGATGCCCCAAAAATAACCCCTAAGACTCCTCACCACGACTCTTCAAAAAGAATGGAAGCAAGTTCAACAAATCATTGAAAGTTTCTTATATTATAGGAGAACCAGAGCTGTTGACCCAACTGTACTCATGGCACTCAGCGCCATTATCTCCCAACGGGATAATGCCACAGTGGACATTGAGCAATCAGTCACCCAACTGTTGTACTACTTGGCATCACACCCAGATACCACCATTCACTACCATGGTTCCAACATGGTGTACAATGTTTGTTCTTATGCCTTGTACTTGTTGAGGACAGATGCCCACAGTCAGTCAGTATTGCATTCAAAATTTTCTTGAGTGGTTCCCACAAGACACACAGCCCATCTGCTAGGATGGTGCCATCTTTGCATTGTGTAGTATATTGTGATTTGTGTGGATTTGATGGCAAAGGCCAAGATTAGCATCCTCTTCCTGAACTGAAAAGAGGAGAAGGAATGCACCTCATTCTCAAAGAGTTGGGATTTTATCAGCGGCAATCTCCAGTTTGCTTTGACAATTGACGACTCCAATGCTGTCAACATTGTTAACAACACTGTTAAGTACCAAAGGTCTCATTCTGTGGAGATAAAATTTTTATGTGTGGATGACCAGGTTTCATTCAAGAATTTTGGTGTACAATGGCACCCAGGTGGAGATAATCTGGTTGATTATCATAATAATTATTTTACTGGGCCACATCATCAGAATTTTTGCCCCCTTTTACCTGAACATAAAAATTGTGCTCCTTACTCACCTTCCATATGAATATGGCCCTCACTCTCTGCAAGGATGCATTAAAGCCCCATCCCTTGTGAAACCCAGAGAGTAGCTGCAATCTTCACAGTCAAGTATTGACTCAAGACAAGTACTGACCAATCCTTGGTGGCTAAGCAATAATCTGATGAAAATCTTAGGACCTTAGTTAGCTAGTACAATAACCATAGCCTAAGGTCCTGGTCTCAGACAACTAAATAATTTGGTACTAGGCTGATTGCTGTTTGAAAAATGGAATCATTTGGTCTAGAACATTCTTAAAACAATTTTCCAAATCAGTGTCAATAAAGTTTATAAGACTTTGCAGCTTACATTGTCAGTGATGTTGGTAGAGCATACCCTATAATAATAATAAGTTCATTAATAATTCTGCAGGAATTGCTGCTTTTGATTTTTTATGCCTAATATGTACTCTTTTGCCATTTGTATCTCTAGAACAGGCATCTTTGTCAAAAGATGGTTCATCACCTATATCAATGAATTCAAACAGAACTCAAATAAAACTCTAACAAATGTGTCCTTGTGATGAAGTGGGTCCTGAAAAGAATGGGGTATTGAGTCAAGTAGTAAGAATTTCCCAACCCTTACAAACAATGCATCTTTAATCATTCAAATAATTTTGACACAATCATAAATAAGTATAAAGTGCATGTAATGGCATTTTCCCATGATGTTGTTTTATATAAAAACCAGTAAGCATTCAAAAACTAAAGTTATACCCACTTTGGAGGGTTCTTAGATTGAAGTGATATATTATTACCAAAGTGTAGGAGAAATTAATGATGATTCTGAGTAAAAATGATTTGATCAAATAAAAAGGTGCTCAATCATCCTGAGATCAAGGTTGCAATCTCATGACTCTTAAGCTTAAGTGCTCAATGTTGGGGTTCTCAGTTGACTGCCCTCCACCAAATCTAGTGGGGGGTCACACAGAGGTCACATACATATGTGTGACCAACATGATACAGCTCAGTTTGTGTGTTAGTTTCACATGATTCATCGCATCTTCAAATTTTTTCCAAATTTTAGCAATAAAAATAAAAAAGATATTTTTAATATACTATTTGGCAATAAAAAATAGGTCACATCAGTCACATTACCACTTCAAAACTGATTTTTGTGTGACCATTACCAGGTCACAGTCACGGTCACAAAATCTTGACTGTGGCCCTTCTGTACACAAATCACTTTTTTCAATGCAAGACATATTCCAGCATCCACTGGGACATGAAACACTGATGCCTTATCACAATGAGACAAGATGTTGGTGCTTGCTTAGCAATTGTTGAAACACCCATTGTTTTGGGAAAAGTTTTCTTTCATAAACTACTGCATTTGGAAAAGTTCAAGCTACATGCTGGTATGGTTTGCATGTATAATTATCCTCTTTAATATTCTTGTACTTGCATGGTTGTTAAGGCATATGTCATAATATGTCATATCCTAATGGAGAACTCCTAGTAAGTACAAACATTGCATAATCTTCAGGATCAGTATTAATTCAACATGCATGATTTTTTGAATAGAAGATTGATACAATCAATGTATAAAATATTACAAAAGGATAGAAGCAGTGCAAACATAAAAGAGTATATGGAATACATTCAGTCAACAACTCATGTGATTTTAATTGGAATGTTGGATCTTGTTGGATTTTCAAAATGTGAGCACAACTACTGTAAAGTACATAGTTGATGCTAAAAATTTTGGGTAGCTACCAAATTCCAAACACCTTGGGAATATGAAATGTGGCAAACCAATTTTCAGTTTTTATGACATGGTCTCTTTCAGTTATTAGTTTTTTATTCTGTTTGTCTAAACTCCTTGGTTTGGTTATGATGATTCTTGTGGCAATCATTTGATGCACATTTCATCAAACAAAGTTAACCATTAAAAACTGCTGAATCCAGTTGAAAAACAAAAAATATCCAAATAATAATGCTGTTATTTTGTAATCATATCTTACTTTAACTAAAGTCAGTAAATTTGAATGGATTCCAGCAATACATTAAACATTTTACCTTAATAATGTCAAAACTCATACATTTCCAAAACTTTTCTTCCTTAAATATTTTATTTCCATTTGATCTATAAAGCCTAGACAATTGGAAAAGAAAAATCTTTCCAAAAGAGAAAAAATGGTAAAAAATTAACTCTGTGGTTGTATCAGTTTCTACTATTTTTATTATCATGGTAAGTGGATATGTGTATTTTGTAGCCGTGTTGATTTTTAAAATAATGAGTTAATATTCAAGAAAAAAAAAACAAAGCCATAACTCAATTAGTTAAATATGGTGAATGCATTGATGATTATCATATTTTTTAATTGATTGAATTCAATCTCACTATTTTTAAAAGCTACTATTCATTGGGCTGGTATAGAAAAATGTCAAATTTCTTCAAGAATAGATATTAAATCAATACATACTACTTAGTATTAAAAAAAAAGAACTTATTATTCAAAAAAGAATAACATAATTGAACATTTTTTTATGGTGATTATTAAAACTTGAATCAAAGCCATTACAGTCTTATCAGAGTGAAGGCTCTCTTCAATATCTCATTCTAACAATTCAACTTGAAACACTAACCCTTCTTGCATATCAAGAATCAAATTTTGTTTTAAGTGCCTATATCTGCAGAATTGGGGGTGATGCAACTCTAGTAATTGAAAATATCTCTACCCCTCTACACCCTGACTTTGAGGTTTATATAATGGTACCTACAATCATGACTTTATTAGTAGCTGTTGGTAATATTACAAAATTTTATTTTGCATAAAATTGCATATTGTACTAAATTTCATTTCAAACCACCTGGGGATGCTTTAGTTAACACACTAACCTTAAATACTAGGGGTTATAATATGGATGAGGACCCTAGTTTAGTAACAATATGTAATAGTCTAGTGCAGGTGCAAGGAATTTTTGGAAAAAATATATGAAGCAAATTGAAAATGTTTGAAGCATTTAAAATAAGGGAATTCAGTATCTTTTAGAGCTTTATTCTGAGGCATTATCCACACACAAAAAGCAAGGTTCAGCAGGGACCATCAATGGTGGTATCTTTTTCTTTGTCTTCATCTTTTACTTTGTCTTTGTCATCATTGTTATCATTGTCATCATTGTCATTGTCATCATCTTTGCCCAGAATATTGTCATCATCTCCATCCATGGCATCACCATTGCTGCTGATCTTCCCTCCCTTCCCAAAGAAGTCATCCCCTTCCTTACCACTTCCATTGTGAGTTCAGAAGCAGTGTTTGACAATGATTTGGATGCCTTTTATGGAAGAAGAAAGAAATTTGAATGTAAGGATTGTCTTGTTCATCAGGAGGTAGGAGGGAAGGCTTTGAATTTGGAAGCTCTATTTAGGCATGGGCATTGGTGTGTATTTTTGTCATCTTTTACCACCTTTCTGCCACTTCAATGCAACAAGGAAGGGCCTTTTGGTGTCATAAGCAGAGTGTACCATTGTTGAAAATGATGGAATTGAAACTTGGCAGTTGGTCTGAACCGTGGGATTTGAGATGGATGAGTGATAATATAGCATTGTATTAATTCCTAGGTAGGTTTTTCATTAAAGCTGGCCAACAACAAATCCACATGTACCACCAATTGAATTTTTGACATCAATACCAGAAGGTGCTTCAGGCAGCACTTGACTGTAACTCAGGTTTAAAGTTGCTCTGAAGCACCATCATGTGCTGTCATCTAATCAATGCATGAAAAAATAACTACAGAGGTGCTGACCTAGTAGAAATAGTGTCCTCTTCCTTTGTTTATAACTTATTCATTCCCAAAATATTGTTTAATGCATTAACCAAGATTTCACATTAGATACGTCCAGAATCTAGGCAATACAATAAAGCAACATCAACTTTAGTCCATTTAATATATTATGTCACACCAGAAATACTGTTACCATGGGACAATGATACAAAGATCCTAATTGCTTTAATTCTATGGCTAAAATGAATGCATTTGAGACTCATGAATCTGAAATATTTCATTATTTGATAATTATCAACATGAATGGTTCCAATGTTGGGCCATTTGTACAATTATTTAATAAAACTTTGATTCTGTGCAAATTGACCAGTCAACAAAAACAATTAGCATCCTCTAGTATCAATCCTGAATTTCACTGTTTTTTGTGGAATGTTTAGTTTTTGATTGTAACATTTGATTTTGTGTCTTCATTCATTCAAGTGAAGTGCACAACATTATATCCCCAAGAAAAAACTTTATAGTACAAACTTCCTCTAGACCCATTATAAATATTAGAATGTTATTCTTTGTACTCACAATCATTACAAGAACTGGTGCTGTGGGATTTTCAAGCCAAGTCATGAAATATATAAAACGAAACAGATGTTAACCCCCTTATCTCATGAAACTTGTCATCATTATGTTTTTGTCAAGCACTGATAACTATATTTATTATTTACAGAGGAAAAATAATTGCACAATGGTACAAGCAATGAATATAATTTTTACTGACAAATTAATATTATCAGAGAAGAAAATTTCATCATCTTTGGTGTTGGAGTGGTCTACTTTGTCAAAGGAATCATTTATTTGACCTAAATTTCATTATTCTTTATCTGGTGGTCAATGGGGGCTTTTGACAAAAACATAATATTTCATAACTCATTTTCATGCTTTACTCTAAAAAGAGACATATGTACAGTGCAATAATCACTTCTTCACAGCTCATGTTTGGCAGCAACTTGCCTGAAGAAAAACAACAAATAGCTAATAACTAGTTTTTAAAGAAAATTGAACACAAAAGGTTTGGTTTCTAGTCCAAAGGAAGCCCTGATATTTGCAGATGGAAAGCCCTTGAGAGAATGCTATGAGAGCCTCTCTGTAGTTTTAGCATATGCATTTAGGCATTGCTATATAGTTACAGCCTCTTTTGTATCATGATTCAGTGATGATTTTTGTTGTACTCAAACTCAAACCCATGGCCCAGGCTTTGTAGATAATTTTATTGAGCCCTCTACCACACAATTGTGTACAAGTTCTGCATTAGACTTTAAATCAAGCTAACTGATGGGGATTTTGATTGATAGTTTTGTTGAACTCTTTGGTCTGTAATTGTACGGAAAAACACTAATCAGAATATGTTTGTCAAAATTAAATATTCTTTCATATCATTTTAAAACCTTGTTGGTGAATTTTGGAGTGTATGTAAACCCATTTGTTCAGGACATGTGTTGAATGGACAGGTACATTTTTGTAAACAAAGCTAAATTCTGGGACATTCAATATGCACAATCAACACCCCAAGAGCTAGGTACAAAAAGAGTGCACACAAACCTACTCAGATTTTTCTCATGCCAACTGGAGACCAGAAATTAATCATTATAACTTGTTCTCTTGATTGAATGTCTTTAAAAAACACATGGATATTGATCTCATTGCCAATGACATACAATCAACAAATTGGCAGAGAAAGAAGGTTAAAAAATAATGGAAAAGGGAAGAACCTTGCTCATAACAGAACCCCATACCCCCTGCTTAATGGGTTGATCTCATGAAGTATTCTACTAAACAAGAACTTCTGAGCCAACTCAAACCTGAATCTTTCTCCCACGATAACAAAAGTCTACCACAAGGTGTTGGTACTGCCATCTCTAAGGAAAACTAAGCTAAGGCCACAGGAATGTGGTGACATACTATTGAAATATTGGAAGGACTTTATTTGTTGCTTCTCCAGATGAAGGCAGATGGACTCTACAGGGGAATGAAATACTTGAATGACATTGAAAACATGTTAACAATGTATAAACAAGATGGAATTAATAACATTTCATCCCAATTTTTCACCAAAAAATCTTTGACAGCAACAGTTACTATGGAAATTTTACCAGTTCAGTTGTCATTTTTTATGGTGAATATGTATTTCTAGAAGAATATGGTTTCTATGAAAAAGATATTATCTCAACAAGCAACCAAACCTCTACCTAATATCAGATGAGGTTGTAGCTTTTGTTACAGTTGATAGCTTCATTTTTTTCTTCTAGAGAAATGAAATGGATAGATTAAGTCTAGTCAGTCAAAACTTCAATTCTCCAACTATTCAATAAAGTCATAGAAATGGTCAATGTCATTGAAATGGTCAATCCTGGCAAGGACTAGAATTCTATACCCAAATGCTAGAATAATAATACTATCACTGCACTCCTTCTTGATTTTTTTGGCTTTTGATGCAGACCTCATGGAAGATACAAGAAGAGTTTGCTTGTATATGGTACATGGAAACTTTTGGACAATATTAATCTTTGCTGAGCAAGTAATACTTTGATTCTTCTAAATATATACCTTCCAAATGAACAATTTTGCATGTGTGGTATCAAACAGATGAGAGAATTGTTTCAGAAGTGATTTTTATTGTTACCATTTGCATGATGCATCAACATAAACCAGAATCAATTGAATGCCATGATTTAGGACAAGTCTGTGATCATGCAGAGCCACCAACTTAGATCCCTGTCTGTCAAGCCTTTGGGGTATCATCCATTGCTGTTGGAATGTTGTTATTGGTAATATAAAAAGTTATCCTTTATTTAATGACTTCCTTTGGAATAATTGCAACATAAAAAGTATTTCTTTTCATGGTCATGTATTTTGCCAATATATCCTGTGTTTTCCTGTCACTAGATCAATGTGAAACAGTTATATTCATGAGACAAAAGAATCCTTGTTATGTTATTTGATACTTCTATGTATAGATTATAAGGTCAACAAAAGCAGAGAAAAAATAATTTTTTCTTCTCAAGACAACAATGTTTTTATTTTACAAAGTCTAGAGTGATCCAAATCAAACCATTTCAACCCAAAAACTATCTTTGGTCAGTGAACCCACAAGTAAAAAATGTACATTTACTGAAGTCATTCGAAATTCAAGGCGTCTCATTATTTGATATCAAATAGTCTTTTGTAGTTTGTTGAACCAATGCACATACTTCTATGCAAAAGTATTAGAATAAAATTTCAAAAAATCAACTGTCTCTTGATTCTTGATCTTCTGCTTGAGTCAGTCTGCTATTGTCCTTGAATTATAACACATGATTTCTCCTGATCATCACCATCTTGTTCAAGATCATTTATCTTATTTGATAAGGTAAGATAGAAGAGTGAAATACTATTCCCATAATTCCTATATAATCCATGAATTCCTGAAAATTTCTTAACCAAAAGTGTTGATACTTTTATGAGAGTGAGGAGTATGGAGTGCTATACTGATACAAGCATCACGACATGAGTGAGTGCAACAATGGAGTTTTTGAGCTGATATACCATCAATCAATAGCAGGAATGTCTGTAAATTGTTTACATCAGTTGCTTGTTTAAAATTTTCTGACTCTAAAAATTTAAAGTGATGAAGATGTCAGCCAAAAAACTTTTTTTTGCATAATTAGCATGCCATCTATTTACAAACTGGAAAATTTCCTTTGTTGGAGAAGAGAGGCAGCATTGTTTCAATATGACACAGAAACAATTATAACAATTTGTAGCAAAATGGTTCTGAGATTCACCTAATCCTCAAACTACTTCATTTCTTTTATTCTCTTCAACACTATGCTCGATTTTGTATATTTCAAAAAGTACATTGAGTTGATTGTGAATTATCAGGATATATTGCTATAAGAGATTACATGAACCAGAGACACAGCAATAATAAACACACAAGGCACATTTGACCACTGAGACAATGTCTTGATGTCAGGAAAAAGAAACAAAAAATTGAAGTACTAACATACAAACCTCAAGATGCCAAGATTTGAAGCTGAATATACCATGATTGCTGCTCATAAATATCAAAATTAAAATGATCTTGAGCATGCAATAAGATTGGATACCTCTACTTACATATCAAAGGACAAATAAATGTAACCATCAATCCTAGATTACCAAAGCAAATGAATAATATTATGGTAAGTATAGAAAAAGAACTCAGCTCTCAACATTAAAACAATTATCTCTACAATGAATAAACACTTCAAGATAACAATCATTTAGTTTCATGTATTGGCACTTTTCAACATTGATATCAATTTTAAAAACAATAAAAAGAATTTCAACATCAATGCTGCTATACATTACCACTCCCACTAATGTGATTGAATGACAAGTGAAATAAGTTAGGGTAAATGTGTGGCACTGATGGTTCTGTGGATCACCCAATACTGTGTGGATATCAGCACTCCATTGCTCTGATTTTTTCAAGAAGAGAATATCTTCAACAGAGATAAAAACAATGTTACTAAGCTAGAAAATATTACAACAATCTACAGTCAGCAGCTAGCCACCTGACAGCATGAGGAGACTCAGATTTGCTAGATGCTATATAAAATAAAAAATAAAATAATACATGTATCAACTTTTCTCTTGACAGTTGGATATGACTTCTGACAAAAAATGTGTAACACTCAACAGCTTCAACTCTATGATGTGATGTTTGTTCTAAGTAGCAACCATGATATTGCAAATATACAGGATGGAACATCACAAAAAAGAAAACAAACAACAAAAAACAGCAAAATTCATATTAAGAAATATTCAATATTGCTTTCAAAATCATTCAAGAAATCATGTTTAAAAAATAATTAGCTAAAACAAGTAAAAAACATGTATAATTTTTCAACATATTATTATCTGAAATTCAGAAGAAAGAAAATATATTTTCATGAGCAGTAAATTATTGCTTCAAAAATGAGCAATTGTAGTCTCTAAGGAACAATATCAAGCAATACTCATCATTCCTCATTCTTTCAGCAAAGCAAAATTAACAACAAAAATTCTCAATATAAAATGAGGGATGGAATGGGTTGGCTTAGACCAACCTGTCCCATATGTGATGTGACCCCCCATTGAGGAGGCATTTGAGCATAACATACCACTGAACAAACACAATTATCATTGAACATGCCTTCCCTTTTGAATTATTGTTAATTCATATTTATTTAGGTGTGTCTGGAAATGGAAGACTTGTGTTGCCACTGACAATTCTTAGTTGTACATGTAAAGTCCTTTGAAAAAATAAATACATTAGTGTAATTATAACCAATATTCCAAGACTTGATAGCATCCCTTCCAATTTTACAACAAGAATCAAACAAATTCAAAGTTCAATTGCACCTACAAAGACATTATTGTGAAAGGCATGGTTCTGAAAATAATAATGAAGCAAAAAGAATAATAATAAAGTACCACAATAATAAGTGAATCACACTTGCATGATAGTATCAGACACTCACAGGAAATAATAAGTAAAAAATGTTGACCATGAAGTCACTGGGGGAGTATACATGTATGTCATTAAGAGCATATAAAAGACAAACACTATCTAGAATTGAATAAATCACCAAGAAAATGGGAGCTAATGGCCAATTGAAGTTAACACAGGACAAAAAGACAACTATTTTAATTTGTTTTAGAATCAATGTGTAACTTAAAACTATCTAAAAATTAAATGTGGCAAAACTAACTCATGATTTATACAAATAAGATTTTACATCTTGTTCCAAAGTTCAACAGAATTTTGTTAATTAGGTGGTTCCCATCATGCAAAATTTCACCCAACCATCAACCATGCATACACACACTTATACCTAGGTTTTACCACCAAATTGGGCTGAGTTGAGGAATAGTAAATTCTTTTGACTCACACCCTGGTTGTCCAATGGATCAAAATTACTGGGAGGTTACCACTGAAAGTTTAGTTTGATATTTTTATTAATAGACAATGTCACCCATTTTGTCCACCAAACAGGGTGAGTGGCAAGCAAAAGTTCAATCAAAAATACCTTAATGATTTGTGTCTTAAAACTACATTATGATTCTGAAAGTTATAAAATCAAAACCAAAGTTAAAAATGCTATCAATACAATCTTTAAACTTAAGTATAGTCCATCATCAAAAATTTCAAAACAACAATAGTCATTAATGAGAAAATATTTTTATAGCTCTGTCTACAAGTATTGAGTACAATAAGTATTGTGTTAATCTGATTTGAGGAATAACACAGATAATCCTTAAAAATACTTTAATTTAATAGCTATTCAATTTCTTCCATAATACAATGTATTCAGTCTTCATTTTTAATGATCATACTTTTGCACAACAATAAATATAATGATCCCCACGAAACTGTCATGTATGGCTATTCAAATACTCTAGTGTCTTGTTCAACACCTTCAAGGTCATGATTCAAGGTGGGGTTCTGCTCTTCATGAACAAATGCACAAGGCTCTTAATCCAAGTCAAGATAGCTTTGCAATGTTTTGGTAGCCATTACCAAAAATCCAGAAGAATATTTTGTGTTATCTTTCAAAAATAATGAATGACACTACTAAACAACCAAGCCTTTGTGCTTCTGAAAAGATACTATGCAATTCGATCAGGCAAATGAGAGACTAATCTACATCTGATTTCAATGTTAATCATCTGAAGACAGTATTGGCAGAATTATGCTACCAAAAATGGGTTGAAAAATATCAAAACGTACAATCTCAGTATTATTCAATTACAAACAAGATAATATTAAATTTCAATATTTAATAATTTGATCTACTACTATGCAGTCATTATCCTCCTACAAGCATTTCCAAGGAGGGATGATCTGCTGTAATCAGTACAATGCACCATTAAACACATATTATTTTAAGAAATAATGCCAACATATGGTATCTTAGAAGGGTTTTGATGATTTCTAAAATCCAGGCATTATGAGGATCAAACACACACAATGATATAGTCACAGTTACAACAAGCTACTATATTGATAGGAAGATAATATGTACAGCCATGAAGGACTGAGTATTCAGTCATGTTACAATAACAAAATCATAAATGCATTATCAAAGAAGTTTTTGATTGAGTTATTCTTTCCAGAACCACTAACAAATGGTCAATTGTTTTTTGGTATAAAGTTTACCAGATATTGACTTACTGCCTTCTTGCATTACACTGGTAGACTATTATTATTAATTTCATAAAATTTAGGTAGACACCTGGAAAAATCAATATCACCTTACTAGAGGATGCAATCAAAAATACATTGCATTCAATGTTAGACTTTTCAAACTTCATCGAATTACCTTCATAAATTTCAAATAGACACAGAGAAAATGATGAACATAACACACCTGTTTCTATTTTTTGAAATACAGTACTTCTTACCAAACTAAAATGTCAAACAAAGCTCTCTGAATGAATGTATCTGCATTGATTTATGAATACATAATACAACGAAAGCCTTCAAGGCAACTAGATCAACATTAAAAATAGAAGCACATCATTAAATAATGGTTTTTACTTGGTTGGCTTCAACTTTGATTACACCCATGTTACTTTAATGACTTTGACATGAGGCAAAAATATATTTTTCTATTACACTTTCCATGCTGATAGAAACAAAGAAAATCAAATAGTAAAATAGGTTACTTGGAAAATGTAATTTTGACAGCTACTGGACAGAAAATGTTCACAATGAATTCTTATCTGTCACTCTGCATTTGATTAAAAAATTACCAGCTGAATCTGAATTTATCTTTTTGGAAAATTCTTAGCTTTTCAACTATTGTTTTCAATAAAGAATACTATATTTTCAACAAATTTTCGGTGTACCAATTGTTTTATTTTATAATTTGAAGGGTTTAAACTGAAACAGATAACACAAATATATAATCTGCTACCTTATTATCATAGAATTTTTTCACCCTTGGTGCCAGAAGAGCATATGGTGGAATAATAACTAAATATTTGAAAAACAATAATTGCCCATAATTTCCATTACAAAATCTACAACAAGCCAAAAACTAGTGAAAAGAGTTGCAATGGCATTGCAACCACTACATCCTAGCCAAACTCTCCATTGATGTCTCGTATCTCATTTGACAAACTTTAACCATGACAGGACAATGAAAAGAGAATGAACCCATCAACTAAAACTTATTCAACTTTGAAGATTATAATAATCCTTTTTCACCAACTTCATACTGCAGAGGTTTCCACATGCCTCATCCTCCTTCTTCACCATGATTACCTACTTAATGCATACCCTGATGACATTGCCTTACACATACAGTTATGTTATCGTTTCTTGCTGAAACTCAATTCTGTACTACTTAAAAGTTTTAGCTGATGGTAATGAATTATCATTGTCAAAACCACTACTTTCTTCGGTTTCTTTCATTCTTGAACTCTCAGAGAAATCAAAATCACACTTTTTACTTTTTAATTCTCTTTGTACACAAGTAAAAGTAAGTCATGTGTGGGCTACTATGGGTTATTGTTAGTACAATATTGTAGTACTTATCTCTAGAAAAATCTGACCTTAAAAAGCTCGTTCGTTCTACTTGTAGAATTTCAAGAGTTTCCGGTCGGAGTAGAGATGTGAAGTTGTCAACATCAACAATCAGAAAGCTGACAATCTGTGACAAAATTATTCCTCTCATTGGGGAGAAGACGGCAGGAAGCAGGCAGGAAGAAGAATATCTAGCGCAATCCAGCGATCAGGCAGGGAGCAATTAATTCCTCTCCTGCGCAGCCCCAAATTTTGAGTTTAAGTACATCCCATAGATGGTATGGTAATAAATATCTACTATGTACTAAATAATAGTATGATACTTATGATTTTTTATGATATGGTATGGATGGTGGAAGTGTGTCCTAGCATGTGTCTATCTTGCATGCATTGTATTGTGCTACTTCTACTCACTTAGATACTTACCATGCTCTTATTCAGTCTTATTATGGTACACAAGAAATTTGCAAAAAACAATAAAAAATAAGAGTGCTGTATCTGCAAGTATTGTGTTAAATTTTTCAAAAATAGATCTTCTTCCTATCTGAATCTGTGGCATGTTGTTTCTTTGTATTTGTAATTTTAATAATTTGTCCAACAATGTCATATCTAGCATTGTTAGATCTTTCTTTGCCAAGTCTGACATTGATAGAAAAATTTGGTGCATTTCAATGTGTTCCAGTGGTCCTAGAAATGCCTGCCAGATTGAATAATCAATTCATTCTGAATTTTTTTGTAAGAAAAACACATTGGACTGCATCATAATCATACCAATATTAGGGGAAATAAAACATGCTCTTAATATCACTACTTACATGTCACCAACAAATTAGGAGTATGAAGCATATTTTTTGTAATAAAATGAGTTTTTGGAAAATTGTTGCAAATAACATAATCTAAAGATTTTTTTCAAAATTCATTTCTTACTATTGTTTCCACCAGGCCCATACTCTTTCAATTGGCATTTTTATTTCTAGCACCCACAAAAAACTGTTCCTGTTAGAAGATTTTTTGACAAGTATTGCCAAAAATACAACCCTACAAAGTGATTTTACAAAATGGCATTAATTTTCCATGCTGAAAGAATGTTTAAATAAAAGTAGGAACAGATATAAATTTGTTTCAATAATGAATAGTTCATTGACCTAGAGACATTTGACTCCAAAAGCACATCTAGTAGATGAAGGGTCCTATCTCCATAGAGAGGAAAGATTTTTGGACATAAAAATGATGAATTCACTGGATACAGGTCCCAGTAAATGAAGAAAAAAGGATAGTGTCAATCAGTTAGGTGATTTATTCACAATATGACATCCATTAAACAAACCATCAATTTGAGCCAATCAGAAAATACTTTACTGCTATATGATATTAAATTAAATAAAATAATGATATTCTTCAAGTTGGAATAGTACTATCACTATCAAGTTTTTGTTTCATATCTTCAAGAAGTAATCCTTACAACTGTCAAAATTAACACATTAAGTTACAGCAATGAATAAACTGGCTAATTCTCAGTGTGATATGTCCTTGGAATAATATGTACAATAATGACACTTCTAATCTGAAAAAAATAATAAGGGCTTCAATGACAGACACACAGATTCAAATATTGTAAGTGCAACAAAAAGACATGTTTGATTAATTTTGAGTTCATGTTTAATACTTTTTGATATGCTGAAAATACTACATTTACAAAGGATTACTTATATATTTTTTATAAAAGAAACAATAGACCAATGATATAATTCTTTCTTCCTGGCATGAGAATTTCTAATTAGTAAGACTAAATTTCAAACTGACTCAGATTTGAATACTTGAGTATCACCTGTGTTTGACAATATAATCAGATTGATTACAAGATGAGCAATTTTGATTAGAAAAAAATCTTTAATATACCTAAATTTCATGAATTAAAAATTTCAACTCCAAAATCTTGAGTTATTCATTTATGGTTCCTACCAGAAAGGCACTAAATAACTGTAACATCAGTAAATATATATTCAATCCATCTGAAAAGTGCAATTTAGAAAGAGAAGAAACATTTTTCTTCTATAGGAATCAACTAAATGTACTTTAAAATTTCTGTTTTATCATTATTACACATGACTATACATGCATGCACAAGCACACCATGACTTTTAATACTTACCAAAAGAATCAATGTTCTTGATTAAGTGTCTCAGTTTATGGGTTTTTGGGGAGAATCTTAATAAATGGTTTATATTGAGTTATTGGAACTTGTGAGTCTTTGTCAAGCCCTTTTAAGCAAGATATCTGTGTCTTTTTCTTCTGCTTCAAGAGGAAATGACAATGGAATGTTAATGAAGAATGTTCATGAATTTGCCATTTACAGAAATCATAAAGTAAAAGAAGCATTTTAATTCATTCACTATAGGTTGCAATGGATTAAAGACTGAGCTGATATTAACAATGTGTGTTTGTTTTTATTTTGCTAAATTTCCAAACTGTTGAAGTAATCCAGAAAATTCTACATTTATTAAATACATGGTTTTATTATTTTTCAAGGTTTTAGATATTGAGTTATTGGTTGTTAATTTCAGACCAAAATGGAAATCAAAAAAGAAAATTAATTTACGGTAGTTCCAATTTTTAAGGGAATGTTCACAATTTTCCTTCTTAGTGGTTTGAGTAAGTCACAAAAAATGTAAGGCTGTCATTGTTGGCGTTGTCATCATAAGAGTTTTGCGTTTGGTGATTGGTTGTGTGTAGATGATGGTTTCACAATGGTATATTTTATTTAGGTCTTCACCTCACCTCATTCTTTTTTTGAATTTTTTAATATAATGCATTTTGTTAGAATTTGATCTGTTCAATATATGATAGGAATGTCTTTTGATTCCTGGCAATATTGTTGATTATGGCAGCTGATCAGTAGATGCATCATATAGTGCATGTTTACAGATTAAGTTTAAATTATCTTAAAGTTCAATTTCTAGTCCAACATCTTCAGAACACTTCAACAAATCATTCAAAATCATGCAACAAATCTTTCAAAATCATGCAAACATCACACACAAAACTTGTAATTAACTGACAGAACTCAATAGTATCTATTATCAAGACTAAATTGTCTCAACAAAAGATTGTGAATAATTCAGTTTTATAAATCTTCTAGGAAATGATCAATTGAAGAAGCCAAAATAATTCATTGAACTGGAATGTTACTTCATATTTGACAACTCCAATAATTTAAAAACATTGCCAATGTAATATTGTGCATAATAACAATTCACATTGCTTTTGTTTGCATTATGGTATTCTAGTTTCTCTTTTAATGAATAATATGGGCACAATCCTTTGCTCAACATAAACATGCTGAAAATGATTTACATTGGTTTTTCAAATGCAAAAAATGTACGTAGCTCAGAATTTTTAACATTCTTGTGTGTCTACTATTGCATTTATGCATTTTATAGTAACATAGTCAGTCACAATTGAATTGTCAAACCAATAATTCATCTCATAATAAAAGCACCAAGAAAACCCATCCATTTTCTCCTTTGATAAACCTTCTTTTCCAACAAACTTTATGCTATTTATCAAAGAGGGCAGAACATTTGCTCCAGAGGGCAATTCAGGTGTCCTTCTCAAATTTTTTTGCACATTCAATAGTACAAAAAATTATTCACTCCAAACTAAGATACTACTGAATTAATGTCTATTGCAATGTAAGCATTTTTTTCATCAACCAAAGCTCAGTACTTTATCTCCAAAGCAATGCAGCATCTATTTATCTTTCCAACATAATAATATGCCTGTACAACTATATTATAATGATATCAAGACTACACAATAAAAATAACACTAGACAAATAACCCATGAAACAAAAGATCACAACTATGTTTGCAGCATGTAAATCTAAGCTAAGTATTTTAGTCCAATGAAAAAATCCATATGAATTGGAAAAATTAATGAAATGTGAATAACACAGCCATTGCTTGTACTCAAATGAAAAAAACATCAAATGTTTGATATATTTACACACTGATGTATTTTTATGTACCATACTTGCTCATTAATGAAAAGAAAAATGAAATTATTTATAATAATAGCATCAATGACTAAAGTGCACATTCCCTCATTTGGTAAAACTTTTTTTCTACACACCACATACTTCAACAATTCATCAAATAGACTGGTACATTCATTCCAGGGGGTGCTTCAGGATGTTCTTCCAAACAAGTTTTTTGTATGCCTTCTGTGTCTCCATGTTTATGTGCTTCATAAGATACCAATGTGAGTTAGTATTCATCTTCTTATGCTACATAAGGAACTAAGCTAGCAAGTATCATCCATCATTAGAAATAATTAAGCATTATACTTCTGCACCATAAATGATCATATTATGACCTAATAATAAGTAAATCATACTAAAAAACTTCATAATTAGTATTTAAGTCTTCGTAAATTATTATTGTTGAACTAAAACTCTATCTGTACTAGAATACTCAAATGAAGTGCAAATAACACAGCCATTAGATTCCAATGTCACAAGGAAACATCAAATGCATGAGATAAGTGCATATTAATTTAATAGTCATGTTGTTAAATGTTCATGATCTGAAAGAAAAATCATGAGAATATTTTCAACAAAATCTTTTTGATTTTCAAAATATTTTATGAAAAAACAAATAATTTTCATTTGATGAATGGTTTAGATTGTTAGCTGTACTTGCATACTCTCATTTAGTACTTCCTTCAATAAACAAGGATGGCAAAAATATTCAAACAAAGGCTTTTTTTCACTTGAGGATATTATGCATGAAAAAATATTGATCCTTTCTACTGACACCAGTAATTGATCCCTCTCAAGTTTTGAGTCATATCACATATTTCAGAAATACTTTCTTTCTATGGAATCTTAAAACATAAAGCAAATTAATAAAACAGTCTAGTACATTTAATAGAGAACAAAAGTAGGGGCTCTAGTTTGGAATAATATTATTATCTGTCCAAGGAAATCGTCGCTGAAAGCTACCGAGAGAGAAGATTATTTTTATTTCTGGAAGAATAAGGCTAATTGTATTCCAGTTGTATTCCTAATTATTTTTTTTGCAGGATTCAGCTAGTCTTCCCAGACGTGCTCCTGTGTTTAGGATTTTTTTAATTATTTTTTGTTGGGAGTATTTTTTTAACGAGAATCCCAATGAGTCCCATCAAGTCCTGCGTTCTTTTTGTTTTTACGACTGATTCTCATACACTGTACTCGTTTAAATATGACGTGAGATACTCATATATTTTTTTCTTGTACTCCCATTTTTGATTTTTAATAAACAATATTAACCCGTTTCTGCCAACAGAGTACAGATCTGTACCCCTTTAAGGAACAGTGTACAGAACTGTACACTG
>JALLOT010000629.1:0-18832 GCA_036939595.1 Thalassiosira livingstoniorum
TCATACATTGCTCGTGCGTGCATACTTGGCTGTTAGGAGTAGTATTTGTAGCTTAGGTGGTGTTTAACATGTTTTGCAGCGAGACTTTTGCAAACTACACCCAAGGGATCCAGACCTCCGTGTCTGAGGGTCTGGATCCTAGGCTCTTGATCCGCAAACTGGCCTTATTTAAGTTATTTTCGAAATTTTTGCGGTACTGAGTTTGGAAAATAGAGTCCGTTATTTACTCGTTATTTTTTACTGTACAAAACATACTACTAATGGTAATTTTGTTAATACATATCACCAAATACTTATTTTTTCATATGTGCCTCCGTTTGCCAATGACTTCTACATAGAATCATACTAGAAACATTGAATCTTGCCTGTATCCTGTCTGTGCCATGTTTTTTAGAATGGGTGCTGCACCCATCACTTCCATCCATCATTATTCCACCATCAGCCAGCAATTTCCACCATGAAACGAAAATTTTATGGTGCCAACAATGGCTCTGCTGTCAACAACGGCAACAGCAGCAGCAACGACAACAGCTACTACTTTCTACACTCTATTCAGCGACGAATCTAAACGAATATCATGTACACTTACCTGTTCATTACCATGGCGTACTCGCTTTTCTTCTATTGGTCTTGGCACCTGACAAGCCATCCATACGGTGGAAACAAGTCCTTTGAAATGGCTTGCAAACGCATAGATTTTGACTCAAAGATTGCCTTGTCGTACACCGACAGCAAGTTTAAACGCATTTATTGAATGAGCAAAGATACATTCAACGATTTGCACAATTTGCTACATTCGAGGCTGACAAAAATACATTCCATCCCAAGCGAGATTTAGATTCTGATGGCAAAAAAATGAGCTATATCATTCAGACTAAAATTCGATTGAGCATTGCAATTAGACTTTTTACTGGGGCTTCACTGTTGAATTTATTTGGGTGGCACAGTGTTGGCCTCATTTCCGTTTTTACATCATTGTGGGGGGTGGTTGATGCAACAAATTCTACCCCCGAATTGGACATTGCATTTCCAGACTTCAACAAGCAGAGGAAAATTGCAGCTGGGTTTCAGCGGATGAATGGAGAAAATTTCCAAAATGTGATTGGTGCCCATGATGGACTTTTTATTTTGATTAAAAGTCCTTCTTTGTATTGATGAAGGCTCATTAATTGTGGACAAGCAAATTTTTGTTGTCATTGCAAGGACAAATTTGGATTTAATATGCAGGCAATCTGTGACAATATGCTTCATTTTTGTTGGGTTCACATGATTGGGGAGGTGCAGCCAGCAATTGGATGGTTTTTCTACATCGGACCTTTACCAATCTTTGATCAACAGAACAAAAAAAATTGCAGATTGTCTCTACACAATCTTAGGTGATAATGCATACATCACAAACAAGTTTATGAACACACCATTCAAAGGCAAGGTCGGTGGCTACGATGATTCATTCAATTTTTATTTGTCACAGCTAGGAATTACAAATGAATGAGCATATGGCATGCTTGTTCATTGGTGGGCAATCCTTTGCTCCCCACTTTCTATTCCTCTGCCAAAAGTTGCTCCACCAGTTCTTTGCCTGTGCAAACTTCACATTTTTTGCATTGATGCAGGCGGCACATACATTGAACCACTGGACAAAACAATTCTACAAAATTTGTGCGTGGCTACAAAAAATGCAATCAAGACAGATAACATGAATTATTCTGTCATTGTCATTGACCACAATGGTCGTCCTGCTGATTTAATGGAGTGTGGACATCATTTTTTTGACTGCAATAGAAAGAGAATCAACTACAATGTGGTAGAGGTGGACCATCCATTCAATTGGATGTACCAATCAATCAAGGACCAACATTTATTAGGACCATATTAAATGAATAAACATTTCTCTTTTTTTCATTATCGTGAATCCATTAATTTAGTTAGAACTGCTCTAGTTCCAATTGACCCCAAAGGAAAAACCAACACAAAAACCATTCCAACTTATTTCTGTTTTTTATTGGCCAAAAAAAAATTTAGTCTGGGACTCGGAGCTTCTCTTGGACAAGACTCAACGTGCTTCAGTCTTGGCTAGCCTCATTTAATCCCATCAAGAGCTATTTTCCAGAGTGGTTTTACTTTTTTGCTGCTGTCACCGACAACTGTGACAGCTTCTTCAATCAGTTTCAATGCTGCCTTCAAATCATTCACTGTCCCGTAAACATCCATGTCAATGCAAATACATTTGTTATATGCTTTCAATGATTCGATAGCACAAATTGCCTCCTCTAGTTTCCTTTTTTGTAAATTTGCAGCATTCAATGCTGCACTCATTGCTCACAGGGCAAGCTCCTTGGCAACACCATCCTTTCTCATTTTTCCAGAGCCTTGTTTTTGCATTCAAGTCCATTAGCAATGCTAAAGACAAAAGAATCAGGTGAGTTGTTTGATTGGATGCCGTTGCTTATCTTGAATATTGTGAGTTGAATGTTGAAAATGAAAAAAAAAGAAATCAAAACTTCAAATTTGAAAAGTAACGGACGTACACAAGTAGGTAACCAAGTTCATACCCAACAAAATTACTTTATTAGTTAATTTTTAGACAACTTAAATTCAAAGCCAATGTTAGAAAGGTGATTGTAGTGCTCTTTGGGAAATGCAGACAGATTCTTCTTGTACTTCTGGCACTGGTTATGCACCCAGTTTCCAAGAGCAGACTTGCTGCACATAGACATATTACAAGGTCCGTTCATTGCCTTGAATTGTTTCAATTCTTCTAGTTGTTTTTGGAACTTTCTGTTGATGTACTTCTCAATGTTTGCTTTTGCCAGACCGGACTTCAATGACAAAAAATCAAACCCTAGGCACTTAAGCTGATCAAAGCACTTGTCAGTGACGTAGCTGGATCTCACGGGATGAATGAATTGTAATTTGTATTTTTTCCTCATCTCATGAAAAAACTCTGGCAAAACTGCGGGCATCTTCAATGGCTCATCTAGAGTTAAGTTTGCTGAGCCATATTTGGCAGTGAATGCCTTCAAAATGTCAAGTTTTTGGTTCCAATTTTCATCAGATTTGTTGGATCAATTGCTGTCTCTGACATGTACAGAGACCACTAATTCAATTGAATCGTTTTCATTTTCAAATGAGAAATTGTTGGACTCATTTGGCTTGTGAGGATCATTTGATTGGGCACCATTTGATTGAGCAACATTCAATTCATTTGAGTAAATGCTCAATCAAGTCCTTGATCTTGGTGCAATCTTGGTCAAACTGTTCAAGCTCTTGTTAGAATGGTTTGATGACTTTGATTGGCATGAAGTTGAAGGTGAGTGGTTGTTCAATCCTTGGATTAAATTAAATTGTTCACGCCAAGTGTGAATGTTTTATTGTTGTGTTCTCATCTTCCGTTTTGCCGCAACAGCAAGATCGTAAGTCTCAAACACTTGGCCCTCAAAGGAGTAGGTGCTGTCATCATTCAACTGAATCATGCACCAACAGAATTACCAACTTAGAAAGTTGGTAAGATTATTGGAGCATGATCCATTTTCACACTCATTTAAAAATAGGTTTTCATTTCTATTATTTTGAAATAACAGTTGATATTTCTATTGGAGTTTCAAAACAAATGCAAATACAATTAACTGAAAATGGCGGCAATTGCTCAAGAAAGACTGAATGCCATCGACAAATTTGGCAATGCTATTTTAACTTATTGCCAACGCAATAACTATGAATTAGGGCAATGGATTTGAGAAATAGCTGAAGCGATGGATTTTGTGGAATAATGGTATGAGTTAGGTTTATTTTTTCAATCAACAAGTGAAAATAGACAAGAAATAATTGAAATATATTTCAAAGAAGCTGGCCAAGTTGCGAGCACAACAGCCAATGAGTTTGCAGAGAGGTATGGTTTTTTCGAAGTGGAAATCAAGTAAAAAAAGTGGTGGTAAAGTTCTTGGAGTCAAGCGGTGGTAACTGTATTGAAGTAGAATTGAATGTAAATAAAAACCAGATACATGAAAGGAATGTTTACTTTGCTCTTCTCTGAACAAAGACCCTGCCACAATTGCTTCATTGGTTGGTTCTGTCTCGCAGTTGAGATGAAGGTTGTTGTATTCTCCAAATTCATCATTATCTAATGGATCCTCACAAAAATTTGAATTGTTCAAGACTTCTCCATCGTTGAGTCCTGCACCAACCATTTCACCATCCTGTTCTCCATGTGTTGCGTGCTTGGCCTCCTCCAGCATCTCTTGAATCACTGCACGCATAGGTTGTCTAGCTGTTGGATTCCTTTTTGGCCTCTTATTGCAAGTTTCAATGAGAGATTTAATCTCTTCCAATTCTGCTTTTTTCTTTTCAATCCTACTCTCCAAGTCCTCCTTCGACTTTCTTTGCATTCTCCATGGCTCATTTTTTCAGATACTTCCCTTCGTCAACCAGCTCTATCTCCTCCTCATCTGAATCCTTGTCATTTTTAATTGCTCTGTAATCTCTTATTGCCTGTAAATAGGCATCATGACTTTCAATTGGGACACTTTTAATTAGAATAGATGAGAAAATAAATGAATTTGCATAACCAAAAATAGATTGCCATTTCAAACACATTGCACAAGCACTAATCAAATTATGCTCTAGCATAGAAAGGTTGGATTTGCCAATTTCAAGCAAATTGCGCAATTGAAAGTTGTCCATCATTGCACGTTGCTCAACCATAACTGCTTCAAGGTTCAATTTTTTTGATTGTCTGTTTGCAACCGGCATAGAACGCATTAATTCATTTGGCTCCTCTGAATTCATGCCCACCTTTTCTGTAATCTGTCTGCAAAAATTCACCAAGCCAAGATACTCTGATAGGGCCCAAAGGTATCTAGTCAAGAGCCTTCCTCTGCAAAATTTGTAGCGGTCATCATCTACAATTTTGACTTCCAACTCCATCTGCTCTTCTGTCAGCTCATTAGAAATATTCTCTGAATATTCAACACCCTTAAAAACAATACGATTCTGCTCCACTCCACTGGCATCGTAGTTGCCCATCCCGTTCCCACTTGCTCTCCAGTTTGACACTGCAACGTTGAGTCTTGATCTCCCATCTCTGAATTGGGTGCGCATCTCCTCCGGCAACTTCTCCGTTCCAGGGATGAAAACAAGAACAATTTGCTTCGTGAGCTCTTGATGAAAATCAGGAAATGCGAGTGTAGATGGCGCCCAATTTGGATCATTGTTCAAATTTGCCAAAGCCTCAAATATGTTCAATTGACTGAATGGCTTGTCAATTTTGTTTTGCGAATCCAGCTGCTTCACTCCCCAACAATTGTAGACATTTTTCAACTTGTCTCTCAACTCGTATGAAAAAATAGCATGGTAGGCTCAAAGTAATTCCCTCACACTCTGAGACAGATGCTTGCCGGTGGCTGTTTTTTCATTTTCTTTTTGTGAATCTTCCTCCTCCAAAAAGTCCAAGAAGAATTTGATTTCGTCCTTGATGGTGGACAAGTAAATGGATGTAAGTCCATGCTCTGTCAACTGTGATTTGAGATCTTTGCTGTTCCAATGTGCCGGTCTTGGCTCGAGATGGTTTTTGTCGAAGTCTGGGTTATCTGAATAAAGAAGACGGGTGATAGCAAAGCGGCGATTGACTTCCTTTTTCATAAAAGGCAAGGATGGCTTGCAATGCGATTTTGCCACAATTCTTCTTTCGGTGAGCTCGGCAATTCTACCATCCTGCCAATCATCTGCTGTCATCCCAACTGCCATCGACAGGAGTAACTGTAGCAGAGATTTTCCGTCTTCTTTTGCCTTTTGATCAATGATTGTATTGACAGCATCGTATCCAGACCCTGCGATGGATTCATTATCATTGGTGGAGATGATGATCACAGGAGCAACATCGTTGTCATTGCTGGTGACGATGGTGTATTGTTGTGCCGCTTGTGCAGCAGCAGAGATGAGAATCTGCCCACCAGCATGTGGAGCATTGGTCGATTGCATCGACGGGAGAGATGGGTGTGTAACAACAGCCGCTTTGACGGCAGGTTGATTGGCATTGACAGCCAATGACGGCAGCTGGGGTGGCGGCAGCGGCGGCGGCGGAGGCGATGGTAGATGACTTGGAGGAGTTGCAAAACTGGGAGGCGGCAGCGCCATTGGAGGAAGGTGAGGGAGCATTGTATGAGTTGGAGATGAACGAATGACTCGAAGTGAAGCGCTGTCGTTCAAACGAATGCAACAATGATGTCAAATGAAGCTATTGCAAATGTGGTTGAATGAGGTGGTTGTGGGTACTAGAAAAAAAGTTTGACAACACCCCTCCATACACTGCCAGTGCCACCTGGTGCGCCATATTTGGTCTTGAGTAGTCATAGTATATCCTAACTAGACGTACGAGTGTAGAATGTAGTACAAAGTCATAAGATGCTACATACGTATATTATCCTGTAGAATATACCAATATCGTAATAAACTTACGAAAATGGCCAGTAGAGAACCCAGGGTCTGGATTCCAAAAGGTCTGGGAACAAATAAAAAAAAATTGTTCCCAGACCTTTTGGAATCCAGACCCTGGAGGCGATTTTCGGCTCTTTATGTCTCGAGGATTTCGAAAGATTCGATCGAAAGGGGTCTGGATCCCGAGGGTCTTGTTCGCAAAAGTCCCGCTGCAAAACATGTTAAACACCCCCTTATAATGAGATGAGTTTTAGCGGAGAAGGTGGAAGAAAGGCTGCAGGCTGCAGCAGGGATCCGGATCCCACAGATCTAAAAGAACAAGTTTTAATATTTTTTATTATTCAAACAGATTCAAACTATGTTTGGTATTGCTCTACAAAGTATTTTTTTGAGACAGGATATGATCAAATATGCAACATGGTCTGATAACACCAAAATTTGACATGTGGGGTATTTGGTATTTGGTATAAAAAAATCATAGTTTTTTGCTCTTTTCAATAGAGCAACAAAAGCCAGTGACCTGGTAAATGGTGAAGAGTTACTAATCAATAGTATGTGCTATTGCTTAACTATGAGATAGCACAACATAATTTTTGAAAATAAAATGCCCAATGATTATTTGCTAGCTTTTTGATGACCTACCACCACCTTGTCAGCGTCAAGAATAAAATATGATGTTTTCTCTTGAAATCTCAGGATGCATTTACTCTATTGACAAATATTCAAATCTATGTAGTAGTTAATATATTTGGTATCAAATAATGATAAATAAGTTGATACTTATGATGGTGCATTTTTACCATCCTTCAATCCATTTGTTATATTTTCATCTTAGTTTAACAATGAATTAGTATTATTAATAACATTTCACTGCCCTACTGTCCTTTTGACTTTTTGAAAGAAGATGCAAGGTCTGATAGGTTGCCACAAGCCTCAAGTAAAATAATCCCAGAAATCAGTAGTACTGAAAACAAAACAGTTCTGTACCTATCTAGGTTGTAAATTTTTGCCAAAAATAGGGTATGTCTATCAAAAGTCATACATTTGGTTGTAGCCTGTTGCATATTATCAATAAAAGATACTATTGTATTTGTAGCAAAATATAAATTACTCCTTATGTCTTGCAAAACATTTACCAATTGATGAAATTGGAGAGATTAAGCTCAAAATTTGTCCACAAGAATTCTGATTATGCAAAATGAATTCTGTTTGCAATTACCTTTTCATTGAATTATGACACCCTAGGGGTGTCTCCATGACTTCAAGGCTAAATAGCACATGAAACTGGCATCACCACCATGATAATGAGTAAAGTTGAATGTTGGGAATGGCTATGCCTCTGCATCTGAGGCAAACCAAATAGGCAACAAGTTTTGACCATATCTGACATACCATGGGTTATGTCAGTGATGTTAGAAACAGTCGATCACTTGTCTGTTAATGTCATGGTCCAGCGATTGTGATGGCAAATGGCAACTAGAAGTGCCTTTGTATGTGACCAATACTACATTGATTGCAGTCATTTAAAGCCTAGACTCCATACAGAATCTTTAAGGTGAGCATCCATGGGTTGCAAATCTGTTGTTTCAGTCATTAAGCTGTTCAATTTCACAATAGCTTTAGCCATTAGGGAGAAGTCTGTTAGCTGATCCCATGGTGGTCAAGTTGAAGGAAGCCACCAAACAGTGCCTGAAGATTCAACAATAAGAGCTAGTCCTAAAAAAGTTTTTTTTTACAAAAACAACCATTTGACAATGTTATGTGGAACAAGGAGTATGTAGGTACAAGAGGATTGTGACAGCTAACAATACTCCTTCTACTTTTAGAATAATACAGGCATAGGTACTTTTTTAATCATCAAGATTGTTTCAAACTGTATGATTTGTTGTCAGGCTGGTGGGTTGGGTTGCCAATCCATTTGGATTGGCTGTAGAGATGGAATAGTGCTTATAAAGGTTGCTTGGATTTGTTATCCCATGGCATTATGTACAATCATGGGTGATATAGTTTGGATAGCTTGCAGTTGCAAATCAAACTAACATTTTGTTCTTCCAAAAGGGCGGTGTGTTTGGAGAGTTCACTTATAAATTTTTCATGTCAGTATGATTTCCATACCCAAGAAAAGGAGAAATATTGGCAGAATCATCATTGATATGAGTAGGGTTTGCAAAAATGGATACTGCATTGTATGCCATGTCAAATTCCTGCTGCTTGAATGTATTGATTTCACCTTCTGTAGCCTGATATTGCATGTCTTTATATTGTGACTGAAAATTTTTCCTCATTTTGAATGCAATCGTATCCCATGTATGGAGGACCCAATAATACATTCCTGAATATTTAACATTCTTTTTGCATAGAAGATGTCTTTCCTTTTTAATAGAAGGCAATCCTCTCCCAAGATCTCCACAAGGAACATTGTATGGTTTTGATTCCATGGAGCATGACTTCAACTTGATATGCAAAACTCATTTAGTTAAAAAAAACCTGCTTCTCACTATTTTCCTGATCATATGATATACCATATTTGAATCAAAGAAATGAGAGTATTTTTCAGAGGGTCTAGGATCCAAAAACCATGCTATCATAGCTTGTTGAACTTAAAGCTTGTCTGGATGGCTCTGTAAAGGACCTTGTGACATGAACATGAAAGTGTAAAAAATATTTTAAGATAATGTTATTGTGTTTCCACTCATTTCAATTTTAAAGTAGACTGGAGTGTAGTTAGGTGTTTCTACTTGTTCCGTTTGGGCATTCCATTCTTTTCTTGTTCCTTGGTAAGTTACACTTCTTGATCTGTCATGAGATCTCTAGCCAAGCCCAGTTCTTGTTCAAGCATGTAGTTATTTTATTTGCTCTTATTATTAATTGTTTCTGGTGTTGGTGGAATGAACTTAACATGAGACATGATTGTATTGTATCAATGTTGCCCAGTTAGTCACCCTTGACCTTGATGGTGACAGCCTCTGGAATATTGTGGAGTGATATGTAAGGTAAGGTGAGGTGATTGGGGGCAGCAATGCACCCATGGGCTGCCATCAAGCATTAGATGGGGTGGCTAACACTCAAGAGGTTCCAAATTGTATTGGGGGTATGACGTGTTGCTTGTATGAAAAAGGAATTTTCATAGCTGTTGAAATAGCTCTTAGGCCATGGTACTGCTAACTAGTGTTATTGTTAATTATAAGGAATATCCATGCTGTAGCATCTGGAGATGCTATTACAAGTGGAGTCATGGTGAGTGGTATGTACATAATCTATAATTGGGAGCTAAGTACATATGTAGCCACAAGAGAACATCAAAATGACTTTTTTGATAGTTAGTTTATCGACACTGTACCATATTTGGATCAACTTAGTTTTACAAGTCTAAATAAAACCTGTTTCTTAACCCATTTCTACCAACTTTTGCAAGTTTTATCAAGTGTTCATGAACAGTTACTAAATTAGCAACTGATACAAAAAAGTCTGAATCACCATTTTCTGGTCCACTAGGAGCTTACCTGATAGGCTAAATTGACTCATAACAAAATATTGACCATATAGAACCCCTCAAAGGTACTTCAAGGGACAATATTCATGTCATTAGAACCACCATGTCACTATTATAACAACTTTCCACTTCCCATGATACACTTTCTCAGCATCAAATCAGATTTGGGCTGGATTCAGACAACAACAGACTAGAATAAGCAATTAGAAACTCCATTTTGTGAAATAGAATAATTAGCAAGATTTCATTAGAAATGTGACAAGACCATGAACAAAAAACACAAAATGTAACTCTAATCTTGCTAAAAATAGCATGACAACAGAGTCCTTTTTAATGACTTTTTTGTAATACTATGTCTCTAATAATATTGATTTTTCCTGATATAAATGAATATGCCTATTTGGTAACATATGATGTTTTTGCATCTAAGTTATAGAAATTGGCCATTGCACTAAAATGCCAGTAGCAGCATGAATCGGTATAATAAGTACTACAGATCTCTTTTGTGTGGAACATGATGAAGGCTCGAAAACATCATTGTTTTTACAGATAGAGGGAGTAAAGTTCAGATTAAAAAACATTTCCCGCTTGCAATATGTCTGTGTGACATAGGAGTAGTGAATTCAATTATCAAGCTTCTCAATGCTAGTAATATATTGCCCTTAACGCATTTAATCAATGATTTCGATCAAATTCTTGCCCCTGCTTCTTGACACGAACGGGTAGAATTTTTTGCTCAAAAGGTACCATAGGTACTCTAAATGGTATCGCTCGTATGGTACCAGAGACGATCCACTTGCATCGCCCTTATTACTGTCGCCAATCCTACTGCCCGTTATTTTTTTAACTTCAGGACATTAGTTCTGACATTCTTTTATTTTTTTACACAGTGACATCAGAAAAAATAGGACATTTGAGGAAAGATACCAATGAATAATTATTTTGAACCAAGTTACTATTTATGAACCAAGTTACCCCTGTATTATTTTCTACAGGGGCTTAAATCTACCTAGTCAGTAATATATTTTACGTACTAATGAATACGGGTAACCCCTATTCTAAAATTGTGTAATGTATCTTTTTGTAGAGTTGTGCGTCCGTTGAGATCGCTCAAATTGTATCAAAACTATTCACTTTGAAAGGTTTATCTGTAGATATTTGGTACTATTACTCGGCCATGATGGATAAAAGCATTTATGAAAAGATCTTTTTACGATTTCTCATGAGATATGCTACAAATCTCAAGCACCGCTCTGCTCTACACAAAGATCGTACTAGAGTCTACGGGCACTATATTGAACCAAGTTACTGAAAAAAAGACAAACCAAACCAGCAGTGAATTTCGATAAAATACATAGTGTTACCAAGGTGTTACCTGTTGGCGTTTTTTAACAGGTGTCAACGGACACAACTTGGTTCAAAATAATTATTCACTGGATGGTACTACTAACTACTACTACTTGTACCATATTTTTTAAAAAATGTTACCATATCATAGGTATGCACTATTCTGAGCAACGGTCAATTTCCATGTTCTTCTATTTCATACCGTACCTAAGGTACAATACTACTACACGCGCCTGTCCAAGGAATGCCGACCACCGTTGCCCACCGTTATCCGTTAGCTATCCCTTTCACCCCACTAAACAATGTCGTGCGTGCCTGTGTAATGATGTGTCTTACCTTACTCTTAAAATTGTATTACTCCTATCACCTCCTATTATTATTCAATTGAAGGTTATCTAAGTCTTTTCTACAATACAGTAGAACAAATAATAATGACCAGCCGGCCATGCCATCAATGAACATTTTTTAACCATTTTATGCTACTTTGACTTTGACCATGGCTCGTGAATCGAATGAAGGCTCGCGGGGCACTACCCACTGGGAGAGTTCCAGATGTGAAAGCGCAGATCTCAGTGCTTTAGGCATCACCCGAACACGTACCCCTCCCGCTTCTAGCATTGCCACCGGTGTCAACACTTCTGCCAACCTAAGTGCTTTGGGCATCCCTCGCACCAAGGGGTCCATGTCAACAAGAAAAGAACCAAAACAATCAAAACAAGAAAAGCTTGCAAAACTAACGAGCCGGGTCCGACTGCCCCAATTTCGATCAAAGCAAAAATCCGGGATCAGCGAGAGAAGTGATGATATTGGGATAGGCAAATGCGGTGGTAGCGATCCTGCAAGCAAACAAAGCTATGGCCGATCCAAGTGTGACCAATCAACTGATGTTACGTCTGTGGCAGATGCATACAATTCGCTTGAGGATACAATGCTAAATACCACCCGATCGAGCCAAATGAGCCGAACAACGAACTGGTCACGATGTTCCCAAAGCACCTATTACAGAGATGAAAATTCTTCGGTATTCGAAGACATTTCCAACTTTTTGGCGGATTCGGTCTTCGATGCCTTTGATGGGATTTGCGATGCATGCTCCGAGGAAAATTTTGCGAGGGAAGCAAATAAGTGTGATTTCACCATAGCGGGAATGGAATGCGGGGCAAAGTGGGGTCAACGTGAGAATGTTTTGATGAGGGCAAAGTCCAAGTCGGCTTGGACATTGAAACCAAACGATGACAATAGAAAAAATTGTACCAGAATGTCTTCGGCAAATTCCATTGGGACATCTACAATTGCTACGGTGGATCCTTCGATTGGAGTGCCTACATTGCCAAGTGCTTCAATGTCAAAGTCGACGGCGTTGAGAGGAGGTGAAAGAAACAGTTCCAAATCTGTATCATTTGATATTAATCAGGAAGAAAAATCGGGAGAGACGTTGGAAAATATCAGAAGTGGAAACTTTTCACCACTGGTTTCTGCATTCGCCAATGCCGTCATTGATGGCCACTCCAAAGATGTAAACGATAACCCCGTCAAAGAATTTCAAATAAGCGATGTTCCGAGGTATTCTCCAACCTCGGTATCGGAATTCGTTGATTCCAACTTTGAAGCGAACAAGGCCACCAAAATAATGCAAAACAGTTGTCATGACAGTTCCGAGGAATCTTTTGTGAAATCTCTTTCCTTTTCGGATGCCATCGAAAAGAATGTCTCGTCGACTTCTACCAAAGTGTCTAGGGAGTCTTTGATTGCCACTTTTGGAGAGTTCAATTTGGAAAACGAACCAGAGGACCTTTCATCTAGAAAAAATTCGAGACACAAATCTAGAGACTTTTGTCTTTCTCTCAACAATATGCACAAATCCTCTAGCAGCACAGGTCAAATTATAGAAAGTGACAAAAGAGAAAGACCCAAAAATGAAGAAAGACAAGAAAACGGCAATGTTTCCTTTATTTCGAGATCCTTCAACATATTTACCTTAAACGAAGGAGAAAACCCTTTTCGAGATGATCCAGCAAAGGAACCGAGTGGACACATGGACGCCGCCTCGAAGTGCGCAATGCCTTTAGACAAAAATACCAGGGGTGACAATGCAAGACAGAGCAAAGCAACTTTTGGAAATCAAGCAGGAATGGGATACCAAGCATCTAAACCAATGAAATCCTCTGATTTGAGTACAGAATCTGAAGTTTCAGAAGTAGAATATTGCGTACTCAAGGGTGATGATAGCTGGACAGGAGTACAATTGCAACCGTTGTAAAATGCAAGAAAACTTTGTGTCATGAATTCTGGTGGTCCAGTTACAGCTGCAACTGTTTGACTTTTATATTCTTTGCCAGCCTACATCTGTTCGAACTGAAAAATAAAAAATATATGCTAAAATATTTTTTGTCTGCATCAAATTTAATCACTTGTAAAGAAGTGATACATTTTTAATTATTTCTATCACCTATATATTCTTGCTTTGATGCATACTATTAATCACAACCAAATGTCCCCCCTGTAAAATATTGACATTATTTGAACCTTTGTAATCATTTTATCATTTTAATTGTTAATGTCTGAGAAATTACCATCATGTGATGCCTTTTTAATTTCAGAAATATTGTTTCTTTCTTATATATATCTCCTTCCTATCAAATGGATCAAAATGCCCCAAAAATTTGGTTCGAATCAATCTTTGAGAATTTTTTCATGGTGATATGTTAAAGTTTTGAATGAGGGTTACAAACAATCAATTTGAGCATATGGGTGGTATCAAATCCTGTTCCAATGTTGTAAAAATCAGAGTTCAAGCATAATTTTCAAAGGTAAATTTCTTTCTTTTTTGGTTGTTTAGTAAAAATCACCACTTTTGTATAACAATTTGTTCAACCATTTTCAACTTGACTAGGAAATACTAAACTGTCCATTTTGGAGTATGTATGTATGAGCAATTAGAATGTGTACTGAAAACAGGCATTGAGTGAAAAACAACACAGCTAAAACACCATTTGTAACTTTACTGAAATTAGATAAATTATATCAAATGAAGTAATTCTGATATAATATATTCAATGATTACTATATAAGTAGGTGTGCTTGTTTTGTCCTTAAACAGATCATTCCCAATATTGGAAATTGTAGCAACTAACTTCAAACTTGAATGATCACAGTTTTCTTTTCACTCGTTGATGATGTTCAAAAATAAAGTGAGAGGCATGGGATGGTGAAATGTTCGAGAAACACAGAATTTATTGTAAACTTGCATTTCAATGCCAACAGGTAACAGCAATGATAATCTTCCATTTAGTACTCAAAAAAAAGACTGTCAACCAAACAAAAGTGCCAAATACTTAGACAATCCAGTATTCCAGGTAGTAATAACCATGCAACTTGTATGAGAAACATTTGATACAATAATTCAGAGTGAAAAAATATCTTTTATGAAAAAGCACAAAGTAATCTTTTTAGAAACAATACAAAGTAAATGTAAGGAAAAAGTATTGTATTTGAATGTCAGTAAAAGTAATTACAAAGCAAATGCACATATACCTTGGTTACTCACAAAGTATAAGTAATTCAAAAAAAAAAACTTTTGTTAATTCCATTGTTTAATGAAAGTAAAAGTACACAAACTTTGGTTAATAACAAAGTAAAAGTAAAAATGAAGATAAATTACACAAACTTTGGTCAACCCAAAAGTAAAAGCAAAGCAAAAACAATAATGCTTCTACTTGACCAAGAACAAAATGAAAATTAAAAATAAAAATAAATTAAAATAAAAATAAAAACTAATACCAAAGCAAACACAATTCCAATAGAACAGAAAATATATTAGCAAATATTAAAATTACAGCTTGTTCAATACACTGATCCTAGAGTATATTTTATGAGTGATTGCTATCAGCTCAAGACATTTCACCAAATTCATTAGGTAATGAGACTAAATTACTTGTCCTTGTGCTAGATATATCTACTCCATAATCATTCAATTAGAGCAAATTATTATAAAAAACATTCCATCATCGTTTATCATATTCTCCTTTTTCTCTACCAATGAGTAACAGGATAACATACTCTTTGCCAAAGTAGCTTATATGAATGACAAAACCACAAAGAACTGGTATCCCAGGTTAAGAAAAGAGACTCACAAGACAATTCTGTTGGCAAACCAATGGTTGGGATGAATGATTCCAAAAAAATAGGAATAAAAGTAATAATAAAAAGAAAGAGTAAAAGTACACCATCTTTAATTTAGCATAAAGGTAAAGTAAAGTAAAAGTACTAATTTTTACCTAACACAAAAAGTAAAAATCAAATGTGCAAAATGTAAGGTCAGTATTAAAGCAAAAATAAAGGAGAAGATTCTATTATTTGTTTGTACCACTGAACATCAAATTAGAGTAATTCTAAAAGTATTGTACTTTCTTGTACTTTTGGTTTTGTGTGCTGTTAGTTCTTTCAGTCTTTAACTCTGATACTGACTGATTATAAAATAAATGATTTCAAATGCTACATTGCAGGTATCTCAAGTCAAAAGACATAAAGAAATAAAGGGTTACCTGATACCAACAAAAAACTAGAAAGAAACATAATTATTTTACATTCCTAAAACAAAAATACATAGCCCAAGTCAAAATACCTTTTTCCTTACCATATTTAAATTTCTTCTCTTATTGTTTGTCTTTGTATTTACACCATTTACATTACAAAGTTCTAAGTCTAAAGTTCATTCAAGGCTATCACCTTCCAGTGAGTAGATTTGTCACCTATGTAAGCAAACTGAAAATCTTGGTTCTTGGACCTTTGAGTCCTATCATTCCTAGACCACCACTTTTTTGTATGAGACTTTGGACTGTTGTACCCTCTAGATGTCACTAGTATTTCACCATGATAATTTTAAAAATTTGTTGGCGGCACAAAGCTAGATCCAAAACCTTACAGATACCTATCACAACTGAGCATTTCTCATAATCATCATGATATATAGATTATACACAAAATTGCATTTGAAAATGTTCACATTTTTAAACATTTAACATATTTTATGGGGTGGTTATAGTAAGGACTAGGTGGTCCAAATAATAATATAATAGCAAAATAATTTCCAAGCTTGAATAATTGTCTAAACATTAGGGTTATATAAAGTTAATAGTACATGTATGAGAAAGAACAGAATAACAACAACTCCATCGGAAATAGATTGCCAATGAAGTTAGTATTTGTTGATGAGGTACAAGTGTGGCACTGGTGATTATTCATCAGTGACAAGGTCCACCAGTGATGGGGGACAGCAACATCAGGCAGGAAACATAAAAAGCAGCAATGTTTGTATAACACAAAGTTTGTAATGTAAAAAATGACATTGCAACAACAAAAAGGAGTACAGAGAACTGCATCCACAACAACACAGCAAAATCATTGCATTGACAAGAGCAGGAAGATGATCATGGTGATTTTGGCAGTTGGAAGGAAAGCTGCTGACAACAAACAGTTGAACAGAAGTTTTGCATCAAAAAGATCAATCAGAATGAACACACGCAAAACATAAAAGAAGCCTTATATATTTAAATTTATGACCACATTGTGGGAGGCCAAGCAGCAGGAATGATCTCAGCAAATTTGTAATTTGCTTGTGTGGGATTGAACCCCAAAACTATGGAGTTAGTTATGGGTAATCTTTTGCAAGATGGAATAGTTGGGACTTAAATCTGCTTTATATCAAGGTAATGAAATCAAATGAAGCAAGAAATGACAAAAAAGTAAGCACCAAATAAATGTTCAGAGTATAAATTTGACCTTATGCCAGACACCAGACACCATACTTTGTATGTGTGTATTTGTACAATTACAGAAAGAATCTTCATTTTCTTACTGTGATTAGTAAATGCAAACTCAGCATGGTCCTTTTTCTGAACGTATCAGCACTCAAATACTTTTCTCTACAATTCTCATCACTGACTTAGAGTAGCAATATCTGATAATTGCTTGCTGAAAGAATGTTGAAATCTTACACTTATAAACTCTTCTTTTGAAGAGTTCTCTTGCTTGATGACCAGAGAAACAAAATTAACATATAATGAGTTTTCAGCAAAAAATGGCCCATATAGGAATAATATAGATCCTTTTACTCCTAATTCTTCCTGCACTTGATAGATCAATTTTGCACATTTTTTAAGGGAAACCATTATGACCATCAATATGAGGGTTCATTAAGGCAACTACTTAGTCCCCACCCAAAGGGCCTATGGTTTTCATCCAACTTGCTTTGGAAGTTGTAGTGGTTACAGATCATAGAAAAAATTCTGGTTAAAAATTCAGATTATTTCCCTGAAATTGTTTAGACCCTTTTTGAACTTTACTTTGGCACATGATTGTTTTATCAAAATAATACTCTCCTTCTTTTAGAAAAAAAATACTATATTATACATAATGAAATAGCTTAAAAAATAGTAATAAATCAATTTCTTAACTTTTATACTAGTAGTATTTGAACAATTTTATAATCAATATCATAAGAAATTTTCTACAGTTCCTAAGTAGCTTAGTACATTATTAGAACAATAAATAATATAATAGAAATGATGAATGAAATTTTGTACAAGAGCATGAGCATAACATTGAAGTAAATAATGATCATGAAAATTGTTGTGTTATGCCAATGGGTGCAACACTATGCTCTATAGCTTGCCTTTTTTACTGAAAGCAAGGTAGATTGATTTTTTGTCCAAACCAAAATATACACTTCCTTACAACAAAATCCAGGCTCTATATGTGGGTTTGTTACTTATTAGTAGTTTGACTAGGCTTTGTTTTTTGAAATGCATAGTAATATCTTTATACAGGAACACTTTATATTTTTTGCTGGGGAACTCATGTGCAACTTATTGTACAGATATGTATATACATAAATTACCTGTTATCCAATTTAAGACTTCCCATTTAAGGTTTTTTCATTTTACACAAAAAAGAAAAACCATTTTCCCATTTATATTTTTCATTACTCTGCCTCTCCCTGTCACATAGAACCCAGTCACCACCTATCAAGTATTGCTGATAAGTAGCCTAAAACTCCACATAACCGCATACTTAATGAATTGCTTACAAGCAACACCACAGAACCCACACACACCAAAATGGCCCAGTCAACCTCATCCTTCAATCATGGCACGGGTTCCATCCTCCCTCATCTCATCTCATCTCCAGCCACACAACAACCTCCGCCAGTTTCTGTTTTATGTGCGCCTTGTTGACAACGCACCCATAATTGCTGCTGCCGCCATCTCTTGCTGTCCCATGCCATTAAATGCCTGAGCCAAAAAGCCAGTAAAAGTAAAACCTATTGTAATTCAGTAAGAACCAAATCAAGAATAAATCTTAAATAAAAGAGTGAATTAAGTTTGTTCTGATATTTTGTTTGTGCTTGAATGCTCCCTCAAATACTCTTTCAAATGGTTTTCAATTCCAAATCTAGAAACTGCTTGAGATTGAATCGCTACAATAATCCTTGCTAAATACCCCTCAAATCAGGTTAGGACATTCTCCCCCAAGCTCTTTGCTATCAGTTAAGAGTTTCTA